>VDFB02361424.1:0-13133 GCA_007258455.2 Sequoia sempervirens | reverse complement strand
TATCCCTATGATTCCTTTGAGAACCCAGAAAGACCATTTACCCCTCATGATTAACAACATTATCACAACGAACCCTGATGTGAACTTGGTATGGTCAATATCTAACATAAATGAGCCTTAGGATTAAGCTAAGTTAGCCTAAGATTTAGGTTGTCCTAGTTGAATCTTTCAAGTAAAGATAGGTTCTCGCAGTCTATCTATGAGGATTTATCTACACTATTGGAGTATGACTAACATCATGATCAACACCTTGTTAGGATATTATTTTGGTTGTATTATTTTCCAAGTTACTAATGTGATTATGGGTTTTCATATTTCATTTTCAGATATAAGGGTTGTGCAATTTAATGGGTTGTATTTATCCATTGTTTGCTTTGAAGACTCATATGTGGATTTCCTATATCCACAAATAAGTTTAATATTGAAGTGAACCTAGTTAATTAGCTTTTTCGATGGTCATTTGTGCATTGATAGGTTGCATTGAGATAGGAGTATGAATGATCATAGATGTGGATATACAAATACTCTATCTTAGTTTTGGTTTGATATGTTGATGGCATGAAGTTATACATATGATTGTTTGTTTACGCTAGGTAGTTTTTGAGGCATGGTTAGATTAGATGAGCTAGAAATTTTATACAATTTCTATTCCAACTATTATGACTATGGTAATCCCCCAAATTCATTTGTTATCATTTAAATTTAATAATTTATTTTATGTATAGATTGATGTAGGATTTAGTGATAAATGATAATTTTCACCTTGGCATGGTCCTTATCTTATCATGAGTTGACATGATGGATTATATGAGAAGTTATTTCTTAATGGTGGTTATATTTGTTGGTATTATAGGGTTGGACCAAGAGAGCATGTTGAATAAGCAAATGGTAAATGGTTGTCCAAAGTATGATTTTCCATTGCTGGTTTTAATATAGATGTATTTATAATGTGTGGTGTCAAGTGGGAGAATGTTAGGATTAAGGTGCAACAAACCTTGTAAATCCTATGTCATTTAATTTCTCCTAATATTGTTTCTAAATCATTTATAAGGGATGAGGGGTTCACCATCAAAATAAATTATTTTTTACCATCATGGTTTTACTATTAAGTAATTAAGTTTTATTGGTATGGAAAATATTTTTTTACTAGGGTTAGTAACTAATTTTCATCATGGAGAGCAGTAGGAATGGAAGTGGGGGTAGGAGTTTGAATTCCTTTGTTGTAGAGGATGAGGGAGATGTTGAATCTGAGGACAAGGTGGATGGGTTGTGGTTGGTGCTTCATAAAGGTTAGCTTGTTGGAGTTGACATGGAAGTGGCAGGGTTATTTTTGGTAGTTGGTTTGTTGTTGGCTTTATCGGTTGAGGGCTACAGTCTAGAGTGGTAGAGAGGGGAGTTCAACAATTGTGGGAGCTTGATCTCTTCAACTAGTTGGATTTTTGGTGGCATGAAGGAAGCGGTTGGGTCACAGACAGCTGACGGGTTGTCAGTGAAAGCTTTGGTTGAATACTCTACTAGTTGTTCACTACTACCTTTTGTAGTTGGATGGTGGGAGGGCATTTTTTGGTGTGAGTGTAGCTTATGGGAAGTGGTTTTTTCTTCTGTTGCTTCTATGTTGCTACATGTTTTTTTTCTATTGTTGTCTTTTTAGCTAGATAGCTCCTTTGTTGTGTGATTTGGGTCCTTTAAGAAGGGTTTGGTTGTGGAATGGCTTATCTCTAGTCCTAATCAGCGTATTGGGGAAGCTGGTGTGCTCATTATGTTGTCCTATTCTATGATCCCTTTCTCCTTGGTTTCCCATTTCCCCTTTTGGATTTCTCAGTTGATGGATGATGGGTTTTTTTTGGTGAATGTTGTGGAGGGTTTCTCTTCTAATTGTTCACCACTTTTTGGTCCCTGTCATTTGTAGATGGTTGGCAGGATGGCTTTTTCTTTCTCCCTATTGCTTGGTGGTCTATTTCAGCTATTGGTTTTTTAGCTAGAGAGTCCCTTACTTGTGGGATTTGGGTCCTTTAAGGAGGGTTTGTTTAAGTAATGGCTTATCTCGAGTCTTGATCAGTGTATTTTCATGACTAGTGTGCTTATTATGTTGGCATGCACTTTGATTCCTTCCTTCTTGGTTTCACATTACCCCTTTGGGCTTTCTCAACTGGTGGCATACAGGGTGTTGTTGGTGATTGTTGTTGAGGGTCGCTTAGCTTGTTACTCTCTTTTGTTTGGTCCATTTTTTTGTAGATGGATGTGTGAATATTTTTTTCTTTCTATTCTATGGGTGTGGATTGTGAGTGGCATTTTTCTTCTATTTCTTTCTTGTTGTCTTGTGTGATGTTTCTACTACTATCTTTTTAGCTAGTGAGTTCCTTTGTTGTGTGCTTTGGGTCCTTTGAGGAGGGTTTAGTTGTGGAATGGCTTATCCCTAGTCCTAATCAACATATTGGGGTGGCCGGTATGCTTATTGTGTTGGCTTTCTCTCTACCTCCTTCCTTTTGGTTTCCCATTGCTCCCTTGGGCTTTCTCAACTAATTGTTTGGTGGTTGTGATTGCTCCCAATTTTTACTATTTGGTTGGGTTGTGATTTTTTCTATCCTAGTTGCTTATGGCAGTGGTGGCTTTTTATGTTGTCCCTCTTCCTATTATGTTTCTTTTGGCTGGGCTATTTTTAAAGTTACATTTGTTTTCCCAACATAATATGTTTTGTATGTTTTCTTTTTTTCTATTGTTGGATAGGTTTGTGTGGGTTACTGATGTTGCTAGTTGAAACTTGATCTGAAATTCTTTCTTCCTATTTCCTTCCCTCTTGGTGCCTAACGATGTTGTGATTGCTTGTGCAGCTAGAGTAAGTTCTTTCTATTGGGTGTTACAGCTAATTTTTTATTTTGAGGTGAAGAATGCTTTTATTAAGGTGAATTCCTCTCCTATTGAGGTGGAGTTGCATGTTGTAGGTTTAGTGGAGAGCTTAATTTTCTCTTGTGTGTTCCTATTGAATTGGATTTTTTTTATGCAATAGATTGGTGGCTTTGGTGTTGATGGCTTTCTCTTCATCCTCTCTTATAGAGGGGAGTCCTCTCCTATTGAGCTCAATTTTGGGATGGCTGATCAAGTTGGTTGGAGTTGCAAGGAAGCTATTTCTTTTTAGTGTTTTATGGTGCTCTCTAACTTTCCTTTTGATGTGGGAAGTTTGGATGTGATTGTTATTTTGGAAAATGGGGGTTTGAGGGTTTTATGCACTATTAAGCTATCTAAATCCTTTAGTGGTATGCTAGTTCTAAAATGGAGCTCTTGTTTCCCTCTTTGTTCTAGCTTAGTGTTGCTTATATTGAGTGGATGGTTTGTTGTGGTTTGGTGGTTGTAGACTATTAGGTTTTTGGTCCCTAAAAAGTGCTCTCTTTTTTTGGTTCAAGGTCCTTGTAAAAAACCTTGTTGTAAAGGGTTGAAGGTCCCTTAAAAACCTTTTTGTTTGTAGCTTGAGTTGATTTGAATACCTAAAAATGATTGTTGCTAATGGGTTGCAATTAGTTTGCTAATTATTTTCCTTGTAGCTTATTTTCCTTGTAAGTGGTTTTAGGTCCCTGTAAAACCTTCTTGTAATGGGTTTTGGGTCCCATCAAAACCTATTTTCCAATAATCAAAAACTAATTGTTACCAATAGAGATTTATTATTTATTGAATAAGAATCTTGGAGGATAGGGTGGTTTTGGGAATCCAACTTCTCATGATGTTTTTATGAAGTTGTTTTGTCACATTTTTTGTCTATTATTAAAGTTAAAATAACTTGTGGTTATAAACAATAACCACCAAGTTGGTTAGAAACTAACAACTAGTTGTCCAAATTAGGTAGTTGAGTAAAATAGTTGCAAATGGTTGCAACCTACATTATATTATGTATTAAATAATTTTATTATATAAGGGAGAAATTGGGATGTGATAACCAAATTTGTTTCCGCTTTTAGAGAGTGAAAATACTATATAAATAAGGTTTATGGTGGTAAAAATGTAATATGATGAGTTAGAGTAAAAATTTTATACACAAGTGTGGTTAGATTGAAGAAACGAGAGGATTCATGGAAGTGAATTTATTAAAATCTTGGTATTTTAAAATAATACATCATTGGATTCTCTTTTTGGTAGATTTTTTTCTTGATAAGGTTTCTCCACGTAAACCTTGTGTTGTGAGATGATTTTCTTATGGTTGGTGATTTATACCTCTTTATTGCTAGGGTTGATGCAAGAAGTTGGGTCCACAAAAAGCTCAAAAAGTGGAAGTGTTTTTCCTATTTTTTAGAAATTGTCACACTTGGACTAAAAATTTGAAGCACTTACATGTTCAATCTTAAATAGAGTTAGTAATATGAAATTTAGTATTTGAATAAAGTTTCCTAATATGCAGTTTATTCTAATACTCAAATGATACAAATTAATTTTTAATATGAATGTACAAAAACCACTTTGTAAAAGTTACTTTTTTTTACCATACCATTCACATGAATGGACACCATAATTTGACCTAAATAAAATTATTTTTCTAATTCCTTTTGGAGAAAGATATGTAATAAACTGAAGATTGATGATGATATTTTTTGTAATTTTTTTATGAATATTTTTTTATTGATTTTTTATTGGCCCTAATTGTTTGACACCATAATTTGACCTAAACTAATAATTTTTTTCATTGTGTAGTTAGCAAGAATTGTTGAGCACAATTCTACATCTCACCAGTAATAAAGACAATAACTTGCACTTATGATGCCTTTCACATTGGAGGAGCTGAAATTTGTAGTTTTCTCACTCCCACCTGATAAGGCTCCAGGACCCGATGGATTCACGACATTCTAATTTCAAAAATATTGGAGTTTTTGTGTTTTGAGCTTCTTTGGGAACTTGAAGAGTCAAGAAGAATAGGATTCATGTTAAGAAAATTTAATGTCACCAATATTGCAAAATTTCCAAAAGTTAAAGATCATAAAACATTTGCAGAGTTTAGGCCTATTTCACTATGCAATACAATTTACAAAATATTTATAGGAGCAATCTATCTTAGACTCAAACCCATCATACCAAGGATTATCTCAAAGGAGCAAGGAGAATTTTTACTTGGAAGAGAGACATATGAGGGAGAAATTGTTGCACATGAAGTTTTGCACACAATAACAACATCAAAGTTTCCCTCCTTTATTGTGAAGTTAGACATGGGGTATGTGCAGGATCATGATGGGCCAAAAAGTGGCAATATGATGGGTATGTGGTTGACGACTATTTTTTAACCCAAAATTGATGAAATGAAAAGGGTTTTTAAAGGAGATTCTCATATTTCCACTGATATAAATTCTGCTTTACTTTGAATTTGATAAGTAATTATTATTCGTTTTCTATTCAAATTATGACTAAAGTCCCACATTGATAGGCTATTGATTGAAAAACATCTATAACTTTCAAATGGTATCACATTTTGAATCCAAAACATGTGTCACATTCCCATGCTTTAGATACCATAGGATTAAAAAATAAAAATTGAATTTCATGAAGTTTTGACCAAGTTAAGGTGGCTCCATTATATGAGCTTTTATATTTTTTTAAAAAGTTGTAAATAAAAAATTCATAATTAATTATTTACTTGAAAAAAAAAATTACAAAAAAATATGCATCACATCAGGGCATGAGTCCCTACTTATATCTAAAATATTATGAAAAAAATATTATCATTTTATTGTGGTTACTATGGTCAAACGCATACCTATTTCTTATTTTTCCCTAAAACTGCTACCATTGCATTGAAATTTCAAATTTTCACCAAATAGATTTTTTTAAAAATAAACCTAGTAGTTTAGAAACTACATTCAATTTGCTAATGATTCTATTCTTACATATTTTTTAAATAATATAGATAACTTATTCAAATTTTTACGTCATGTTTCCTAACTCTAAGTTTTCTGAATTTTTTGCCACTTAAGGGCCTATTTTTTCCATGATGATCCTGCACATACCCCATGATGAAAGCTTATGACAAGGTAGATTGGAAGTTTCTTAATAAGGTGTTGGAAAAGTTTGGATTTTCCTCACAATGGCACAAGTGGATAATGTTGTGTTTATCTGGAGCCAAGTTTTCAATGATCATAAATGGAAGCCCAACAGGATTCTTTTCTACTTCACAAGGGGTTAGACAAGGAGATCCACTCCCCCCATTTCTTTTCATCATAATGGAAAAAGCTTTAAGTAGATTAATCCTTCTAAAGCATAATCAACACTTATGGCAAGGAGTGTAGATAACAAGCTCAAGTATCTCAGTCACACATTCTCTCTTCTTAGATGATACTCTCCTTTTCAATAAACCAACACTATTGGAAGCTAAGAAAGTCAAAGAGGTTTTGGACAAATATTCATCAACATCTAGGCAAAAAATTAATTCAGCTAAGTCCAAGATTTATATATTAAATACTCTAGATGACCTTAAGAAGAAAATAGTGAAGATTTTAGGATTCCAAGAAGTGGAATTTCCATGCACCTACTTAGGAATCCCTTTCTTTAAAGGTTCTAACAGAGCTCATTATAGGGATAATGTACTTAATAGACTTATGGAAAGAATTCTAATATGGAAAGCTAGATGGCTATCATTTTCAAGCATAATTCTTCTAATCAAATCAATTTTAACATCAATATCAAACTATTTCCTAGCTATTCTCAAAGCCCTTACATTGGTAATTTTTGAAATAGAAAAAATAATAAGATCTTTTCTTTGGAAAGGTAACATAGATGAGCAAAAAAAAGTACCTTTGTTATCTCTATAAGGCCTATCAAGAGGAAAGAAACAAGGGGGTTGAGAGTACAAAATATTTCATGGAGAAACTAGCATGGAAAATGTATACTAATCCAGAGGCTAAATGGTCTAGAATTATGCAAATCAAGTATTTAGATAATGATAATCATACAAGAATCTTAACAGTGATAGACCCCCCAAAAGGATCTGCTATCTGGAATTTTATTCTGAAAAGTAGGAATCTTATAATGAGTTTTCATCTTGGGAGGTAAATGATGGGTAGAGTGTAAATTTTTGGGCAGATTCATGGAATGGAAAACCACCACTGTCAAAAAATTAGGATCTACATGAGGTAAGAACAATTCTATCTAAAGCTTGGGGTGAAAATTTGTTAGATTATGTGCAATCATTAGGTTCTCTAAATGGGAAATTAGTGTGGAAAAAACCCTCAAGAAATCTAATTTCTCCATAGCAGTCGGATTTATTTAGTAATGTTATGAAAGAAAGAATAGTATATCTATCTGCAAAACTAGATAGAGTGATATGGGTAGCCTCAAAAGTTGGGCTATATTATGTGAAAGAAGGATATGCAGTTCTAAGTCAATCAAAACATTTTGCACAACCTCAAAGTGCCTTCAATTTTGGTTTGAATAGTAAAGTCTTACAAAAAGCGAGTATTTTTGCGTGGCTTGCCATTCAGAAAAGAATTTTAACTAGTGATCGCTTGGCTAAATTGAAGATTGTAGATCCATTCAAGTTTTTGTTATGCGAAGAAGAATTTGAAATAACTAATCATCTACTTCTATAGTGCAATTTTTCTAATTGGTTATGGATTTTTATTAAAAAAAAGTTAGAACTCTATAATCCTCTTCCAAATACACCTTGGGACCTCTTTCAAATTTGGTAGTTATTATACCAAACTTCATTTTTTGCTTGCATTTGGCATATTGTCCCAACGATTGTTGTATGACACATCTGGTGGGAAAGAAACATGAGAATCTTCAGAAAATAAAGTCTATAGTTGAGTTATCAATATTGAAAATTGAAAAAGCAAAATCAGAAGGGGTCAATACATGCGTTCATAAAGAGAAATTCACAAATTCATTATTCACAAATTGGGACAATTATATTTTGAAGAATTGGAAGGGTATCAAGTTACCATTTGATGGCAAACTACTTAAAATCAGTACCAATAAAGTTGACAGAAACATAGTTAAATGGATCTCACCTCAAGAGGGCTTTGTTAAATTAAATTTTGATGGGGCGTTTAAAGGTGAATCAAGACAATCGGGGGTAGGTATATGTATCAGAAACTCATCAAGGAAAATTTTGGAAGTCTCTTCATACCATTTAAATCAAGTCACAAACAATAGTGCAAAAGCACAAGCATTATTGTTGGATTTGGAATTGGCATCGCAATTGGAGATTTCAAATCTCCACATAGAGGGAGATTCTATGATAATTATAAATGCATGTAGAGAAAGAAAGGTTCAAAATTGGAATTTAAGTTATATACTATAGAAAGTATGGACACTGATAGATAAATTCCATGCCATTGTGATCTCACACACTTATAGAGAACGTAATAAGGTAGTCAACTTTCTTGCAAATTTGGGGTGTGAGGGTAAGGACATTATTGTCTTGCACGATACAAGACATTTAAGTGATTTTCCTTAGTTGATTCATCTAATCAAACAAGAGGTAAAAGGAAATCATTCAATTGAATGATTACACTTGCAAGTTTAAATATTACCACATGAGGATCATAAGAAAATTAAGGAATTTTAAATTTTGTATATCCCTTAGATCATCACTACTACTCGTGGGTATTTGGGCATTTTTAGATATGCTTCCACACATAATCTAAGCTTTATTTGTTTACCATAATCTATGATTACCTACATTGATGTACTAAAATTTTCATCACCTTAGCTCATTTAATCGGATAAAGGACACAAAATGGAGCTTCTGCAAATGCACACTTGTCTATTTCTTTTATTCTCTTTAATGCGTAATCTATTTCAAGGTACTCATTAATTTTTTTGGGAAGAAATTTTATGAAATCTGCAGGATAAAGACTTCACACAAGTTGAATGAACCCAACACAATAATCAACCTCCAATTTTAGTGGGAATTTTATTGAATAATGATTGTTTCATTATCTCAGTTTCGAGCAACTAAATTTGGCAATGTTTAATAATGATTAACATCATTTGTATGTAGTGCCGACACAATTTTCACTAATTCTCTCCAAATCAAAGCATAGGTCATTAGATGGAAAGGACATACAAAATCCATGTTCTCCTTTAGTAGCACATGACTAGTTAATTTTGTAGGCATGCAAGTAAGGCTAAATTTATTACTTCTGCAGAAGCAGGGATTTTGCATGAGTGAAGATGAGGTGAAAGTCTTGCCGATTCTCTACTAGTTCATTTGCTAAAATTGCTCATGCTATATTTTACTAGCTTTAAATAGTGTCCTGAGTTACCTTGTTTCATCAAAAGTGAATTATCCTCTTCTGCAAAGGATTTGGGGTAAAAAAGATAGTGTATGAGGGTGTAAAAAGATAGTAGCTAAGGATGTAAAGGCTAGCCAAGATGATGACTCAACAATGGAACTTGAGAGTGAATTTCCCAATTGGGAAATGGGAATGACCATTCGAAGAACAACTTTCGCATGGAGATTGGTCATTGATATTTAAAGTAGAATTCCCTAGAGTGGAGGAAGCAATAAGATCAATATTGGGTGTGGAAATTATGTGCCCCAGAGCTAGGTTCTTTCTCTTCCCTTCTTAGGTATTGTCAATATTTTTATCAAATGTAATGGATCTTTTCCAATCCCTAGCTGAACTGGAAGCAATTGTGAAAAAAATTGTTAAACCCTAGCTACTAGATAATGACACCCTGTTGCTCACAGTGCAAGGTTATAAATTTTTTGCAGGGGATGGGTTTGTGAGGGGTTTATTTCTAAGGGATTATATAAAAAATTTCCATGGTTATGAAGAAATTTTTGAAGCAGTTAGGCTTGCCTTACAATTTAGGAATGACAGTGTTATTTTGAAATTCTTAAGGAAGAACAGTAAGAGAATGTGTGCCACCATGGCTTTTGAC
This sequence comes from Sequoia sempervirens, assembly GCA_007258455.2. NCBI lineage: Eukaryota > Viridiplantae > Streptophyta > Pinopsida > Cupressales > Cupressaceae > Sequoia > Sequoia sempervirens. The sequence goes on along the minus strand of VDFB02361424.1, from coordinate 3,272 downwards.
ATTAAAGAGAAATACTACTCAATATAATTCTTGCATATGCTCCTCACCCCCATAGAAATATTCCATTAGGAAAATTGGCCACTGAGAATGCTCTATCTGCGCCAACTGAAAGAAAAAAAAATTAAAGGAAGGCCATAATGTTACAATCTCTGCCATTGGGGGACACCAAATTTATTATGCCAGGGCTCAGCTAGTGCAGGAGGTGAAGAAAGAAAAAGAACTGTTGGTTGGATATTATTTCTTTTCCAATGATATGGGTTTGTAGGAAGTTCCCAAGGGTCAAGATGAGAACTTTGTTCAAGGTGGCGAACAAATGGAAGAATAATTGTTAGTGTTGTCAGGGTCTTCATTTTGGTATTTTGATCAATTTTCTATGAATGTGCGAATCTGGTTTTGAAGATTTTGTTGCTGCTAAATTTTGCAAGGGCTCAATCTGTTGATAATATATTTTGCTGATCGGGTCTTATAACAAGAAAACTAGGTTTCTAGTTATTACAGTTAGCTCGGGAAACAGTGAATGTATTTTAGCTTTATAGAATTAGATAGGTACATTATGATCAGGATTAGTCTAAAATTTTTGTAAACTCATGATATGGATCTCCATTGTCAGGATTATTTGTATGAACTATATCTTTGTCGGGATTATTTGTACAAACTATATCTTTTTGGGCTATAACTGAAGGATTTCTCCCTGGTTCTTTCCTGCCACTATGCCCATCTAAACCAGGATTTTGAATAATCTTATTATTATATAAATAATATTATAGTGGTCTAACACTTTTGATTAAAAATAAATAAAAAACTTTTTCTTCAATAAATTAATAGATTAAAAGTTATTTAAAAATAAAAAAGAATGATATTTCAAGTTTATGGACCAGTTTGCTTACATATTAACTAAAAATAGAAAACACAATCAAATATTTAAAAAATTATATATTTGAAAACTAGACATTATGATCTATAATGGGTTTAATTTCATAAATTAATTCTAAAAAACATCCATCAACTATATTGTCAAAGTTAGATATTTCTCTTGTATCTGTCTTAGTTTATTAGTTGCATGTCAAAGGCTAAGGGTTGAGTTACCAAACCTTTCCCAAGCCTAAAAACCAAGAAAAAAGTGAGTTGGAATTTTATTTTTTAGAACGGGTACCCACTTTAAAATGGGTACCAATTCTATTTTTAGAATAGGTACCTAATTTAAATCTGGTAGGTCTGTTCTATTTTCAGAATGGGTACCTATTTAGGAACACGATCTTTATTTAAGGCTTGATATCTCATTCCTAAACTGTTACCCTTTTAAAAAAAAATGAGTACTTGTTTCTTTCAACATTTCTTTTGGCTAAAACCTCCCCTCTTTGTGGACCCAACTTATTGCACTTACCTGCTACTATGATCTTATGACGATGTTATCTTTATTTTATTATTTTTTAAGTTCATATAAGTTAGTTTTATTAATAATTTTAAAGTGGTTTAGTTAAGAATCATTAAGAAGTTGAGTCTCTACAATGTAATTTCATATTAAGGAGACTTCATTTTAGATTTGCATACAATTTTATATTTTCATGTTGTAGTAGTCAAAGCCTTATATCTCACCAATTTCTATCATAGAATGAATAGAGATTTGATAATTAAAAATTGGATTAGATATTTTTATCTTAATCAACATAATCTACATAAGCATATTAGAGAAATTCTTGGCTTTAGTATACAAAGAATAATGGGAATCAATAGTGCAACAACAAAAAAAACACTATATATATCATTCCATATGCTTAAGAGAATTTTTGTGGGAGATAAGTAAGATATCCAATTAAAACCATATGATAGGAAGAAGGGGCATTCTTAAATAGTTTTGAAAAATATGGATCAAATTCTGATGCAGGAGCATCCAGTGGTGTAAGGGCAATCTTGCATCACCCAAAAATAGTTAAATTTCAAGTTTCTTAGTTTTTAGATATTTTTACATTTTTTGATACCCTTTTTGTCATAATGAAATTCCTAATTTATGGTTTTTATTTTCTATTCATGGGTTGAAAGATATTGCAGTTTTAGTTTCCCAGATTTGCACCTGAAAATCTTCTAAGTTAAATTTGAGGCACTTAGAATTCCGGATTCGGCCCCAAAACTTGCCAAAATTGGCATAGAAAATTTCAAGTTATTAACTTCGTGACCTTTCCAACGGTTCAAACAAGTTCACAAATCAGAGTCCCGGATCAAAAGTTATGGCCCCGGGAAGTTGGCACACTTTCTAGAAGATACAATTGCAAATGCTCTTTCAAAATTTGAACTTCATGTTGTAAATTTTTGGCGCCAAACCACCTAAACTCAAATTGAATGTTGTTTTGGCTCCAAACTAAAGAGGAGCTCTATTTATGGGTGGGTTTCTAATGTCAGGGTAACTTTTTGGGGACAAGCTCGCATATTGTGAAAGGGTTATTCTGTAGCTTTCTGTAACTTGCATGTGTTGTAGAACTTGGAGATTTGAGATCCTCTGCATGTAAGAAGCTCCATTTTCTAAATAATAAAATTATTCTCTTGTTTTTGGGTTATTTTCTAAGTCTTAGGTTGCGCCCTTATCAAGTGGTACCAGAGCAGGTTTTCTTGAGCGTGTGGATAGATCGCCGATCGTGAGGTAGTTTGCACCAGGACCGTAGTTGTGGGTCGAGGTCAAGAAAGATGCCTCCAAGAGTGATGCTTAGTAGGCATGGTGGTGCCAGAGGTGGTCGAGGTGGTAGAAATGCTAGTGGAGGAGATGCACTGATAGCCCTCCAAAGACATATTGATGCGTTACAAGAGCAGTTGAGAACAGGGTTAAACCTGAGGGAGGAAAGTGAGGATGAAGGAGAGGAAGAAGGTTCAAATGTAGAAGAGGAAGAAGAAGAAATTAATCAAGACCAAATGAGGCTAATAAGGACCATTTCAAAGATCGAGAAAAGACCCAGAGTAGAAGTCCCCAGTTATTCCAAAAGTCTGAACCTGGAAGAGTTGATCGACTGGATCAACGAGCTAGAAGAATATTTTGAGTATGAGGAAATAGAGGACCCAAATTGGGTTAAGTTTACGAAAATGAAGTTGAAGGGCCATGCCAATATTTGGTGGAAAGAGGTCTAGTTGGAAAGAAATCGAAGAGGAAAAAGAAATATCACCAGATGGGATCACATGGTAGAGAAACTAAAGAAGCAGTTCATACCAATGGACTACGAGTTAGATCTGTTGAAGAAATTGCAAGGGTTGAAGCAAGGAAGCAGATTTACGAAAGAATACATCAA
>VDFB02361423.1:0-10787 GCA_007258455.2 Sequoia sempervirens | reverse complement strand
CAAGTGTGTGTGGAATCTGCGATTTTGTTGTCCTTGAGTGATGAATTATGTGTTCTTGAATCTATGAAGGTGTAGAATTTTGATATACTTGTTAAATTTGTTGTAAGATTTGGTGTTGAATAATGGTTAAAGTGGAGTTCTTTGTGTGAAAATTATGAGTTTTAACAAATATGTGAGGTTTTGTGGATAATTATTCTATGATTTTTAGTAGAACATAGTACCTTGAGGTTAAGATGCAACTTAAATTATTGGTAGTAATGTGCAATGTTCTATGGTAGATTTTGATTTATAGGAATTTGGCTTCAGAAATGTAGTGATGAAGGTAATACAATTGTAATATGTAGGTATAGATACTTATAATTTCAAGTAGTAATTCATTTTGATATAGTAGATGAATTAGGTTTATGGTTAGCATCCTTATGCGAATATTGCCTAACTAATAAGAAGCAAACTGTTTACAAGTTACTAAAATTGTTTTGACTATTATGTGTGGTTTGGTGGGAGGGACAGTGTGGTATCACTCACTCGCGAGTGCCCTACTATGCTGGGAGTTCCTCTCATGATGTATTTGTGAAATATATGTCTTGTGCACAATGTTTGTTTGCATGCAGGATTGCAGGAACTAAGTCTCGATTCCACCTGCATTGTCATAACAGGGCGAGCATTATATACACCCAATGGGTTTGACGTTGAACATAGGAGCTGACAAGAAAGTTTCCTGAACCTAGTTCGTCATCTGTCCTAGTGTTGAAAAATTTGTCTGGTTGCAACCCCGTCACCACTTTCGTTTTGCTATCATCTCCTTATTTTTGGTTTGTTTAATTTTCGTTGCTTACTTGATGATGTTTAATTGATGGTTTGATTTATGGTGTCGATGTGCTTATGATCATTGATATTGTTGTGTTACCTTTTTTTTTGCTTGAGCTCGACTTCCAGGAGTAAGTCGATGCCTAAGGGGGGAGGATGTAGTGGCCTTCTGTGTCGGTTGTTCTGGACTTTTGTGTGAGTATTTGTGTGTGCTTCATTGATTACTGTGTTATTTGATTGTGTGAAAAATATCATATGTTACTAGTCATGTTTAAATAATTAATTAAATAATAAGTGATTTGCAAGGTTATTTAAAAAAATAATTAGAAATTAAAATAATAATCAATTAAATTAAATCAAATGATTTAGAACAAATGATCAAATTAAACTAATTCGTTAAAAGTAAAAGTGATATTATTAGATAAATTGATTTAAATTGTTGTGTTAAATTGAAGTTAATAATAATTATGAACAAATAATATTGAAAAGATAATTATAAGAAATTTAAATGGATAGGAAGCTGAAGGGTCTTAAAACAAGAAAAGCTGGAAAGAAACTTCACCTATAGAGCATTTGGAAGTTGAAGAGAATTGGAGAATATGAAAAATAAATAATAACTTTATTTAGCTTTTGGAGGGGGAGATACCAGGTGGTTGGGAATTCGTTCTTGATTTGTAACTGACCAAGAAAGAAAATAAGAGGGAAAGCGATGCATCCTTCATGGGAGAGGCTTGCACAAAGAAGATTAGAATCCCTCGAGCAGCCAAGCGTAGATTCAGGCTTGAATGGTGAGCCTTTCTTATTTTAATTTGAAATTCTATCGTAGTCTCTAGCAATGCCTAGCAATATCTCAAAATTCATCCTTCATCTAATCTGCCTATTGGGTCTTCTTGAATATCTAAGGGTTTCGTTAGATTTCAATATAAATATTTTCTGCAAACTCTACCTTTTGGTTCTGACATCCTGTGCACACGACACAATATGTTCAGGATCTTGAGTTGTCATCGCATTGATATCATTATACCTGTGAGTTGATAATAGGAATTGCGAAAGGATAAATACTAGGAAGTGAATACCTTAAGCTTTATGCTATGTTTTGGTTAAAATTGGTTGTCATCTTTTCTGCCTGAACCTTATCCTTGTTCTCAGTCCTCTCAGCCGCGCACTTGAAATTTATAGGAAGTTGAAAGGTTTAGATAATCTCTCTAATTTCATTGTCAACCCATCTCAGCCGTGGCACCTGAACATAATAAGGAGTTTAAAGGATTAAATAACCTGCTTGATTCTGCTAGCAGTCTATCCCAGTTGCTGCACTTGAAAATAAATATTGTCATTATATGAGAGCTTATCTTTGATTGTGGTGAAGATTAATTTCCAAACTTCAAACTTGAGCGCATCTCTAGAAACTCGCCAACAAATAGAAATATGTTTAAAAAGGAAAAGTTGTACATTAATTCTCCTTCTCTTAAGTCACGTATTTGCACCTCACCTTTCTCCTTCCCTTTTGTCTTGTGGATAGCGTGTGAGATTTGATAATAATACAAGTAGATGGTGATATTTCAAAATTCCAATATTCACTTTCTGATATACTTGGCAACATGTCACTGTTACGGCATTTAGAGTTGAGACATTGTACAAAATTAAATAGTCTCCCTGAAACCTTTGGCAACCGATCACAGCTGCAACTTTTAGGCTTGCATAGGTGTAGTAAATCAAATAATCTCTCTGGTTTCAGTGAAAACCTATCATAGTGGTAAACTTGATCTTGGTAGGGTGTATAGAATTAAATGATCCCTCTCTTAATCATTTGAATTAATATTAGAGCTTTGATCTGAATTTAGCCATATGAATTTTAAGTAGTACATAGCTCGATTTGAGATCTTTGTGGCATTCCTTGATGACTATTCAAATGTATTCCATGTGGTTCCAACATTCCACACATGTTCACCAAGATAATTGTAACCGTAGTGAGAGATATAAATGACTTATAATGTATACAGTATATATTTGCACCCCCTATAGCTTTGCCCCTGCCATCGCTTTACTTAAGTCTCTGTTGTTTGGATTTGATGCCTTGGGAGAAGCTCGCACACTTCCAACTATGAATTATATTTTCTCTATCTTGATACGAGAAATGTGGGATTATTTCATAAACACACTTTGTGTTCGGTATCCCCTAAGGTGGATGATTTTATATGCCTTTCGTTTGTGTCATTATGATTTTGCCCTGCCCTTTAATTGCTTGATGTTGTTGTGTGGCTTACTGACCGCACTTTAGAGTCATGCATTTTCTTCCATGAATAATGTGGTTGGCATTCCCATACATTAAACTTAACTTTCCTTGTGAGCTTCTTACTGTGATGTGCATTTGGTTTAATATATCTAGTTTTTTTTTAAAACAATAATGCTTATCAGCCCGATTCTCATGCTTCATAGTAGATGGCTCATTCTGACCATTTATTGCATCTCATTTAGCTACCTAACACTCAAAATATTTACAAATGACTAATCAATGCATCCTTCTCATTAATCTCTGAGTGGTTTGCATGATAAGCTCAAAACATGCTTCATAGATTTAGTGGCTTGACTGCGGTTCTCATGCTATCTATAATCTTTGATTCTCGGTGAAAATTTTAGCAGAAGCCAATCATAGTTTTGCAGTCATAACACTTTGTTTAGTATACCATAAGTCTTACAATTCTGGTTCATATTAACAACCTTCAGTAGGTCCGAGACTCGCTAATTGTTAAAGTGAAAATTATTATATGGATTATGATAAATCAATATAGGTGTAGTCACTGACTATTTCCATGTGCTAAAATTTAGTTAACATGCCTAGATTTGCATTCAATTGGATTGATGTTCATGTATGGTTATTATTAATTTAGCATTGTAAGAGATTTTGTTTATTAGGGCCATGATAGCATGATTTTAGAGTCAAAATTTAATGCTAGGGATTTGTAGTAAATGTTTCTTTAATAATGGAGCTACCTTGGGATATCATTTCACAATTGTTAATTTAATCAAATAAGAAAACTATTTCATTTTGTCCCATTTTTGATCTTTCGTTGAGTTCTTGGCCAAAGTATTATTGCTTGCAAGCATATTACTATTGGATGACTTTGTGGATTGATTTTATTATATGTAGTCAAAGAAGAATGTATTTAATAAATAAAATAGAGTAGAAATGTATAAATTGTTAAATTCCTTATAATTCTAATTGTTGAGTATCGCGTAATATGGGTGTTTGTACTAAACTCTTAAATAGTGGAATTGTGTATCTTTTACCATGGTTAAGTATTGTAGTAAACTCTGTTTGACTTAATTATGGTAGTTTTATAAACTTGAGTCAACGAAACAAATTGTCCCTTGAATTGAGTTTTCATTCTTAATTATTTCTTTTGGATTGTTAGTTAGTGGATATCTTTATGACAATCTGAGTTTCTATTAAATGAGGTTCTTATATGGATAGTTATTTAGAACCTTGAGATTGTAATTGTTTTGGTTGTTGAGTAGGTTGGTTTCTTTTAATTGAGAATGTGATTAGATAATTGTTGTCATTGCCATGTAGCTGATTTTATGAATGTAATTTTTGTGTCATTGTAAGGGGTTCTTGTGAGGAGAAAATTGAGGTCTCCCGTTGAATACCTAGTTGGTGGATTTTGGTTTTATTAAGTGATTTTGTTGAATTAAAGGTTGATTTTCTTTTGCGTTTCCCTATTTGAGGTGACACCATTGTTGATTTGTGGATGGATCTTGATGAATCTTCTTTTTTTTATGGCTTTTCTGAGTTAATCTCATATTTGAGGGAAATTTTATCCTTGTGTTGGAATTATTGGGAAAAACTCTTGTTGCTTCATTTCACCCTCGTATGTGGGTTGTCATTCTTTTGGCTTCCAGAGGCTTGAGATGATTGACAGTTGATGTTCTCTCTTTATGTGACTTTGATGTGGTAAGTGTTTTGATATCATGATTTTGAAAGGGTTGTACGAGAATTGTTGAGACTTTGATTATGTATTTATAGCGAGATGGGTAATGCCTCGCATGCTTCTCTGTGGTGATATAATGTTCTTGTTATGTTGTACAACCCTTGGTTTTTTTGGTTGATGTTGTGGGTCTCTAAGGAGAGTGGCTCCTCGTGGGGGCCAACGCCCCGTTTAAGGGGAAGGGCATAGGATAACCCACAAGTGAGTTAGTAATCAAGTGAAAACCTAATAATTAACTTAGGAGGGTTGGGTAGTAATACACTAAAAAAAAGATAATTGTTGCCTCATCCACCTTTTAGTGCTACCACAGACTAAAGGGGATTGAGAAGGCCGTGGTTGGCATGATCATTTCCTTGAATTCACGGAAGGTAACGATTCCACATGAGCAACCCTATGGGGTGGTTCCTTGAGATAGGTAGCCTGGCAAACCATAGATGGAGGCGGTTTCTAGTGCTCAGTTGCCTGGATAATCCGTCAGTAGATGGAGGCGATACCTTGCAATAGGTAGCCTGGAAAATCCATGTTAAGCCATGCGATGACACTCTCCCCTAGTTGCCTAGGTGTTTTTACTTTATTGTGTTCCTCTAGAAGTATGTTATGGGAGTTGGTTTAGATTGTGGTTGAATGGACTTATATTGATTTATGGAGTATTGCCTTGATACATCTTTGGTGTACTTTGTGGTCTTGTATGATCTCGTTGATATTTGATTTATGACCTTGTACTCTTATGGTGTTGTGATATGATGTTATTGTTTTGTTTAATTGCAATTTGGAATTGTATTATGTTTATTAATTTAGTCTCGATTTGGAAGCGTTTCATGATCATCCTTTGGTTACTTTTTTACTGGCCATTGCTTTGATTTATGTGATGAGGTTTATGACTTTAAGTTATTATGTTGACTCTTGGATGTTGTTGATTATGTCATTGTAATCCTTGAGTTTTATGTTACTTTTGTATGGTGTTGAGTCTTGTGGTTCCGTGTTTGGATGTTCTTATTGAAGACTCCTTCAACTTCCTATCCATTTAAATTTATTATAATTATCTTTTCATTATTTGTTCATAATTATTATTAACTTCAATTTAAACAATTTAAATCAATTTATCTAATAATATCACTTTTTACTTTTAATCTAATTAGTTTAATTTGATCATTTGTTCTAAATCATTTGATTTAATTTAATTGATTATTATTTTAATTTCTATTTTATTTTTTAAATTACCTTGCAAATCACTTATGATTTAATTAATTATTTAAACATGACTACTAACGTATGATATTTTCACACAATCAAATAACATAGTAATCAATGAAGCACACACAAATACTCACACAAAGCTTAACAAGTGATGGAAGGCACCATATGGACAGCCAATGGAAAAGATAAAGAAGTGATAAAACACAAGCACTACAAATAGTACTATGCTACTCAACCAAATGATAGAGGAGAGGAGAGGGAAGCTTACCACCTCCACCAAGAGCATTCAAGGATGCTTGGGGGAGAAATGAGAGGAACTCAAGCCTCTGCTGCAATGGTGTGGTCCCAAACTTTCTCTATCAACATGATGGAGTGTGATATTGCTGCTATGCAATGCTTTGAATGCTAGTATGTGAGTGGAAAATGAGCTTGAAGTGATGTAGAGTGTTTTGAATCTTCCATCCAACTTCTATCCAACCTTTTTCTAGACTCTAAAGCAAGTTCAAAGGCTGGAATATGAAGGAATGAGGAAAGAAACAACCATATTTAGGTTAGGTCCCCGAAGGAGGCGTTACAACTTCACTGCCAATGGGAAGAGTAACGCCTCTGCTAGCTCAACTATTGGAATCTGCCAGGGATGTAAGCATTTCATGCGGACATAAGCATGCCGCGCAGGGGCATCCCCGATAGAAACACCTCCACCAACACACAAAATAGGCACCAAGTGGACTGCCATCAGCGGGATTAAGTAAATTAAGCCTCCGACTTAGGTTTTCTAAAGTGTAATAAGGAAAAAAGGGGAATTGCACCTAGGGTGCAAATTCGCTCTTATACATGGTGATACAGTGGCTATTTCACCTCTTTTAATATTGAAAGTTGGTGGTTATTTCTTCATACAATTCTCTAGTTTTGGCTACTTTGCTCTGGTTTGAAAATGGATAGTTTATTCAGGGTTTTCTTCCCACCCAGAACTCATGAAATACAAGATAGTTCTCCTCTCACAATGAAAAAGCTAAGGCAAACATTTGTAATAGAATGAAAGAAAGTTTATGATGCAATTGAAATTGTGTTAGGTATTGAGTAGATGGAATCCCATGCCATGGCACTACTGCATGAAATTGCCTCACATTTTGTCTCCAATCTCATGGATGTCTTATGGTGTGTTGAGATGGTGAAATTCTTGGCTGGCTCATATTTACTTCCTCACATTTTTCCACTCTCTATCTTGCAACCGACACCAAAAAATTATGATATTCTACAGGGCTCAAATTTAGTTGGTGGCATTCTCTATAGGAAACATCTTCTCTCAGACAGATTCCTTTCCACTGTTCTTTGTTCCATAGCACATGGATTGCTTGATGACTGTCCACATGAGCTTGACCTCCATCTACTTAGACCTAGGTTCCACCATGGTAATTCAATTTTTGACACAATTCAATATTTTTAATGTAATTCAACTCTTTATCAGGCATGCTCTTATAGAGCCTCATGTTGATCCTTTTTTCCTGCCACCCTTGGATATTGCTTCCTTGGAAGAAAGTACAACCTGAATCACTTATGGCATACTAGGAATTTTGATCTTAGCCCCCCTATCTTCTGTATTTTTATTCTTGGTCTGCTCTTGCTCATGAATTTGGATTCTCCCTCTCCATCTTCATAATTTAGTATTTGGATTCCTAGATGTGTTTTTGGGCTCATCTTGGTTTTGTAGGGTTTTTGAAAGCTTATCGGGCTTTCTTTAGTTTTGCAACTTCCTCACTTCATGGCTTCCTCTCAGCTCTAGATTTGTTACCTTTCAACTTCATCCTTATTCTGATAAATCTCAGGAAAATAACTCTCCTCTCACTCCAAATTTTGGTTGTTATGGGGCCTTCTAATGGTTGTATCTTCAATTTAAATACAATTTCTTGTAATGTCTCTTTTATTTAGTGGGGTTTTTGATGTAATCCTGTATCACTCAAACACTGGCTATCGTATTTTTGAGATTATCTTAGGGGTTTTTTGATTCTCTTGGAAGGATTTGTAGTTTTTTCTCCAATTTTGATGTAATCTGGATTCCCAAAGTTGTAATATCTCTTCATTTACTATTAATAAAAAAAAATTAGTGGCACTACAACTTTTATTTTAAAAAAGGAGGAACCCTTAAAAATTGATACTCAAATAGGCTTTATTCTAAAATAGAATACAAAAAACCTAAAAAAATAGCCACCTTCAAAACCAATGGAGAGTAGACATGTTTATGGCTCAATCCCATTTGAAGGTGTGGGGAAAAAATTCCTAAAATATAGAACTATCTCAATATTAAAGAATGGAGATGGAGCACAATAAAACCCCCATAAAATTTTCTACAAAATTTGGTTGAAATGACCCTTTGAACGAGGACTATAAATAAGTAAATATAGAATGACACCATGTCCTCTATGTTGCAAGTATGAATATTTTGATACAAGAATGAAGGTTTTGTCATTGATGTCAACTGGTTAACTAGTTATCAACTCCTTGTTGTTGTCATTGATGTCATGGATTTAGGTTATTGGCTGTATATGCGAAGGATATTGAGAAAATTGTAATGAAGAAAGGTTGCAGGTATTTAGTAGTTGCTTTGATTTTGCTCCAAGATTTTCTCCTATATTTGTGTGGTTTAGATATGTTAATCGTGGTTGTTGTAAGTTGCTATATCTAGATTTTGGGGTTCTAGATTGTTGCATAGTGCGAGTTATGTTCACCAGTTGTGAACTATGTTTTTCAATGTCTCTGGCTAAGGTCTAGGAGAAATGTAGTTGCTTTGGATTTCTTCTTGTTTGATTCTTATGACTTGCGATTTTTAGGATAAGTTGTTGAGGTTGTGTTGAAGATGATTTTATTGTCTGGAAGGATTGGTTCATGCTAAGGTTGCACATGCTTAACTATTCTATGTGTTTTACACTGGTTTGGTTGACCTTGTGTTGAACTCTACTTGTGAAGCTCATGAAGTGTGTTGTGACTTATTTCAGTCCTCATTAAGCATGTGTTTGGGTCACCCTCATTCTAATTCCACCCTAGAATGTTCTAGTGCCAACCTAATTTTAATTTGTAAACAAAAATGGTGTGTGGCTGACTTTGGATATGTTTCAAAGTTGAAGATGATATAAATATAGGATGAGATATTGGTGATAGGTATACAAAGAAATTGAGCAAGATAGATGTGAGATAAATGTGAAATAGAGTGTGTGGTTGAGTAGATCAGTGAAAAAGTTTAGTGGCGAGTTTTTGGAAGCAGTGAGCTGAAGGTGTACTTTATTATTCAAGCATTTCTACAAGTGTGTGAGAAAATTATGGTGGAAATCTCTATTGAATTGAGATTTTTTTCTATTTGTAATGATTTTCATCTATCTCCTTTGTATCTATGTGGTAGTGAGCCCTCCAAGTGGTTAACCCTTATTGGATAGTGAGTCTTGATCCAGATAGTGAGTCTTGTTTTGGTAGTGAGCCTTCTCTAGTAGTGAGCCTTTGCATTTGGTTTTTATATTCTTTATATTGTGAGATTATCCTCACCATGGTTTTCCATTATTGGGTTGTCCATGTAAATCTAGTGTTGCATTGCATGTGGTTTTTTCTTCTTTCAATTTTTGCATTTGCACTTAATGATTAATCATATTAGCAGAGTAAAGGATTTATGAATGAAAGTTGAATTAATCTTTGGTGAATGTTGTAAAAGAAAAGTTTGCTACAATTAATTCACCCCCCTCTCAATTGTCTTGTTCAACACTCTAATTAGAAATGATGGATCTACAATTGGGAAATTTTTGGAGTTGTATGATGAAAAAAATGAAATTAGAATATTTATTGTTGCATCGAATTCATAGTTTTGCAAACAAATGGTTGTCACACAAGATTTAAATCCTTTGATTTTTATTTAAAAAAAATCAAATGATAGTTGTTGATCCATTTTTAAAATATTTTGATTAGTAATCCTACATCTGAGCACAAAAAATAGTTAAGATAACCAAGAAAATTCATGCTACAAAGAAGATAGTGTGCTCCAATAGAAAGTGGATGCATAGGACAAGTGAGTCTAAGCTAGAAGTGTGACCCATTGAGGTGGTTGGGCCATTAAAATGGAGAATAACATGATGGTGTAGTCATGGATGGAGGGTCTAGGAATAGGAATTTCCAACCTTGTAATAAGAGTAAGCACAATGGAAACTCAATGAACAAGAATAAAATCACATATAGAAATATGGAGGATAATCAATTATTCACTAGAAACATGCCTTGCCTTCCGGCTTAAAGAATTACAGAATGATATGGCGTCAAAGCCCAAAAATACAATGCGGGTTGAAGTCGTTAATCCCTATATCGCTATCTCTATCTTCCCCCATAATGTAACTACATGATTCCTATAAATATCATTCCCTAGCTCCAGAAAAGGTCCACATCGGCCTCAAGAGGTCTCAAACCCCTAAGTAGATGAAACATGTGAAGTTCGGCCAAAACATATGATTCTCTTTTGATCCTTGGACAAACATGATGTGGATCAGAACTAAGGTTCCTTGATTAATGTGCATCCTTATGGAAAGGTCTCCTAAGCTCCAAGAGTGATAGGATAGGCCCACACACTTGAAAAGCCAAGACTGGTCAGTGAATGCTCTCTATCCAAATACAACTGATATTATGTTAGCGATAACTTTGTATTGGAATCTCCAAAACACTTGAATTTTTGATATGATGTATATGTTGCAATGAAGATCATATATCCTACTCTACAAGATATAATGTTATGATGCAGTACAATGTAGTATGAAATAATGAGATTGG
>VDFB02361422.1:0-19666 GCA_007258455.2 Sequoia sempervirens | reverse complement strand
TTTTAGTGTTGATGGAGGATATTCTATCAAGGACGTTAGTGTGACACGTATAAATCTATGTGGTGCTCTACCATCTTCACAATATTCTTGCCTCTAGAATATGCAGAGGCATTACAACTCTCCACTGGCGATGAAGTGTAATTCTTCTACTCCCTTAATCAACCTCAAACGTCTCCTTTGCCTCCAATTTCATCTTCAAATGGCCTATTCATTCATCTCATTCATCTTCTTCATATTTCTTGATCTCTCTACACACTTCTTGATCTTTTCTAGCATTATACTCACTTCATACACAACATTTTCATCTCCACTGAAGCTCCAATATAGTGCTTTGGTTTGTCTACTCCTCTTGTTTTTGTGGAAACGTTGGCATTCATAAGGTTGTGGGCTCACATATTCCTTCATGTGCCTTGAAAAAATCTTGTTGGGGAGGTGATATGCATTCACATAACATTATTGTATTCTTTTCGTAGCATATTATTATTAGCATAGCACATAGTACTTCCACTTCATATATTTATTTATCGTACTTTCTCTATCATTGCTATTTTGGCTATCCATGGAGGTGGAAACACCAACATAGCAAGCCCCAAAATAGCCCCAACATTATTCCTCATTCTTTTGTGTGTAAGTATTTCATTCGTGTGGATCTTGCAAGAGGATGGACTAACCTTAAGTTGGATTTCTACCACCTTTTCTCTTGTCAAATTCTAGTTTAAAGTTCTTAAAGTATTCTTCTTGTTTCACTCATTTAGTTATCTTATGTTTTTTGTCATCATAGCAAACTATACCAATCAGGTTGTTAGTAAATTCTCTTTTACTTTTAGCTATACTTTATACTCTCTATTTGTATGGATGCCAATGCTCGATTGGGACATGAGTGTGTCACACTGTTGTATGTATTTTGCAATGGAGTCCTTTGGCAGAGAGTTTCCTATGTTACAGTCCAAACTCAAGAATTTGCTCACTTAACTTCCTAAACCTCTCAGGTTGATAGAAGGAAAGAGGTAGATCAATTTCCCTTCCTTCTCATCCCCTTAAACATCAAACCTATCTTAAAAAATCCCTTACCATGAGGTTGATCATAGAAGTTGATTGTTCTAGACCCTCCTATAACCCGGGGTCTTGAGGAGTTGGTCACCCTCCTCTACAAGACTAAATATCACATATAATTTAATTCAATTTCAACATTTAAATATATCATTTACTTATAAGTACTTACATGAGGCACAATACTATTGCAATTTGAGTTTTGTTAACTAGTTATTAATAAGTCGGTTTTGAACCAATTAAAGACTAAAATTTTATGCTCTTCAAATATAATTTAATTTTTTTAAAGTGTACATGTTAAATATTTACTTTAAAATTTGTAAAAATTATTTTTCTTGAAAATAAGTGGCGAAAAAGTTTGGAGTCTTATTCACGAATATGTAGGGAAAGCAAGGTAAACTATTTTTTTACATTTCTTTTAAGAATAAATTTTCATTGTTTGCTTTATAAAGTCATTTCTTCAAATCTTTCCAAAATAAATAAATGTTACTTATTTTTAAAGAATGATTTTTGTATGTATGTAATTATTATTTTTATTAATAAAATTTCACAAAAAAATCAATTAAGATTTGGATTCACACTATTAAAATAATAATAAAATAAAATTTAAATTCAAGCACATCTAGACATTTAAATTAACATATAAAATAATCTTCCTAGAGATTTGATTTTACACAATTAAAATAAAAATTTAAATTAAATCTTAAATTATTTACATTGCCACTTTTTTTCTTTCAAATTTTATTAACTTCAAAACTTAAATAAATACAAATAAGAATTAAATTAAAATTATTAAAATTATTGATTAAATTAAAATTCTAATCCTATTATTATTAATTATTATAATCCTAAAAAGAATTATAAATAGGATTAGGATTAGGAGTAAGAATAGGTAAAAATTATGGTTAGAACTATTCAAAAATTAAAATAAGTTTAAAATAAAGTATTACTAATAAAAATCACTAAAATATGATTAATAGATATAATATTCCAAAATTTTATTCATCTAATATCTTTATTCCAAATCTTATTCCCAATATTAATTCAGAGAGATTTTTTTTGTCATGTCACTCTGCAATTCTTTACTAAATAATCATTGGTTTATTAATATTTAACAATTAACAATTATTGATTTTGGGGTTACACAGTTTATGCAGAGAATTCAAGGTCTAGACCTTGATGCTACAGATTTTTTATGAAAGGTTGGAATGAGAGGTAGATGCATTATAAGGGTGTTGAGTTTAAAATTGATGAGGAATTCATTGTGGAGGCTACTGGTCCAGTGGTCTGTGGGAGAAATTTTTTTAGAGATAGAGGAGTAGCTAAAAAGGCTTTTGTGAATTTCTTC
The DNA here is from genome assembly GCA_007258455.2 of Sequoia sempervirens. NCBI lineage: Eukaryota > Viridiplantae > Streptophyta > Pinopsida > Cupressales > Cupressaceae > Sequoia > Sequoia sempervirens. Next base: position 17,268 of record VDFB02361422.1, on the reverse strand, counting down.
AAGTATGACAAGAAGAAGCTTTGGGAAATTGGGAGTGGTGGTTATGCTCGCAAGTCTTTGAAGCCATTATGGAGGGACCTCGTGTTGGACATAATGCACTATTTTATGCTTGAAGGTAGATTCTTTGTTATTTACATCTACCATTTCATGCTTCTGAATCATTTTAGGCACAAGGTGTTGGTCTCTTTTCCCTTCTATTTGTTAATTTCCATGGAAAAGAGTATTGAAGATCATAGAAAAAACCCTAAGAAGGTGGTTTTACATGAGGGTCTTGTGAATCTGTTGTTTTCTCACATTAAGCTTAAATTAATTGTGGTTTCTCCAAAAACCCTTGGTAAAAAGGCTGTTAAGAATTTTGGGTATGATACGAGTGATTCTGTCGCAGAATGGGTTGGGAGTTATGAGGAAGAAGAGTCAGAATTTGAGGAAATGTCTATGGATGAAGGTGGCTCTGAGGATGGGATTGAGGTCTCAAAAGAGTGGAGCAAGGGCTATGAAACAGATGTGGAGTTGCATGAATCCATGGCGAAGTCTGTGAGGAATACTTTGAAAGGTAAATCTAAACGTGCCAAGAAAGAAAAGCTTTCAGTTAAAAAGAAAATGGAGGTGGCGCATGGTTCTAGTGATAATCCCATGCTGTGTCCTGGTGAAGGTGGTGTGAATGATGTTGATGTTGAGAAGACCTCTATTAGGGACCCTTTTCGTGGGAAGGTGGAAATTTCGTCTGCAACTGTGTTAAGGGATTATGTGGATGTGGGTTTGTGCTCAAAGGTCCTTGGTGGTGCTAGTAATGCTTGCTCTATTGATTGGAAGAAAGGTCCTGGGCCTATGGAGATGCAGGGGATGGAACAGGGGATGAAGACAGTATTGCATTCTCAGGGGTTTTCTTAGGTTGATAGGGTGGTTAAATTGGAGTGGCTGGAAGTGTTAGCTAATTTAGCTAACATTCCTAATAAGGAGCGTATTAAGGTGAATGTGGTGGAGGTCAAGAAATCCCTTGTTGAAGAGGATGAGGAGTATAATTTGGATAGGAATAATGCTCCTAGTATGTCTGAGATGAATGACCAGCCTCCTATTAATTGGGATTATATGAATATGAACATGTTTTGCAAAATGGTCGAGGATAGGATGAGGAATTTGTTGTCTCTAGTTAAGTGGTTATTTACTGAGGTTGAGAAGTTGAATATTCAGGTTAAAAATTGGCAGGAGATTTGTGTTGCCATGATCTATGGTAATCAAAAGGAACTTGGGCCATTAAAGGAAAAGTTAAAACCATGAATGATATGTTGGACAAGTTGGTTAATGATATTGATCGTATGGGGGTTTCTCATGACGAAATGATTTCCTCTCTGGAAATGTAAATCAATAAAAGTTTAGAGGACCATGTTGCCAATGTTGAGGAGAGAACTGATAAGTTGATGGAGGACTTAAGAATGGTAGTCAATGTCAGCAATAATTCTCTTAAGACCACAAGTAGGGGTCTCTTTGTTTTAAATGAAAAAGGTTCTTAATTGGATAGGTAGACCTCTGAACATGGGTGATTTAGAGACTATGATTAAGGAAATCAATTGCCTGAACCATGGGGATAAAGCTAAGGAGTCTGCTCTAGTGTTGGAGAAAGATGTAAATGTTGGGTCGTGGCCTAGAGGGGACTAGCAGCAAAAAAAAGAGAGCGGTTGTCTCTATGGATGAAATCAAAGAGGCGTGGATAAGAGGGGAGGTCATCAGTGGGAGAATAGATCTCACTCAATGCTTTTGATAAAGCGTTGTAGCTGAGGTGTCTTTTTGCTGGGGATCAGCTTTGGTTGTTGATGCTTTTTGGTTTTGTTTGTTGATGAGCACTGATGTTTTATCTTTGTCACTTTTTAGCTTTGGGTCAGCTGGTTTTAATTAAGTTTAGTCTTTTCGCGTTTTTCACACAGGAAGGGTTTCGGCCTTCAAAAACCCACTTTCCTTATCAAAATAATATTGATTTGAATTAAGAACTTAATAATTCATTATAATAGGCTTTATTTTATAATATATATTTTTAAAAAATTGTAATAATAATCATTTTAATATATAACAATTTCTATAGTAATTATAAAAGAAGAAAATTACAACATGTAACACATTATCTAACTTTTAGTTATTTTAAATATATTTATATTTATTTTATTTATAAAAATTTATTTAATATATAATAATTAGTAATATGCATTTATTAAATATATTATTTATTTAAAAGTTAGTGATTGAAGTTACGTTTATAGTTATGGATAGTGTTACTATAGTGTTAAAGATAGGTCTAGGATTGGGATAATGGTTTAGAATTTATTGTTAGGGTTAAAATTAGGACTAGGGTGAGGGTTAGGGATAGAATTAGAGTTAGGGTGTGAGTTAGAGTGAGGGTTAGGTTATGCAAATAACTAATTAGCAATACTAAAACACTATAATTAACAAAACTTACATTTATTTTTATTCACATTAATAAAACTTACGTTTAATTTTTTTTTAAATCTAAGAAACAATAATTACAATACTATAAATACAAGTACACTCATTATAATTTATTTTTTATTTACAAACATTGTTTGGTGTCGACATGGAAGTGAAGAAGATAAATTAACATCATAGCGACTCCATTAAAGAGGTACGATTTCTCTCCAAAATATCGGTGAGCATAAGGTAAGTGCATTGCAAGCCCCACAAACAATATTTTTTTGCCCATTCAATCGATTCTTCTGTTCGCCTTTACTCTCAAGGCATGCGTGTCACATGGTTCATTGAATGGCCTCAATGTATGAAGGACCGAAACAAGAAACCAGCAAATCCTGGCATTGTTTCTTGCTTTTCAGGATCTTCCATTACCCTTATTGCTATGGTGGGGACTGTCGGCAGTGGCACCAAGCATGTCATCACCAAGTCGAAGTGGGTCTTGAGAGCTCAACTCGTGTCTATATGACATTCGTGTGTTTAGTTATTAAGTAGAAACCAAGTCATCCTCTTTAGAATGTGAGTCAATTATTGTCTATATTCTTTCTCAGTCTCTATCAAGGCAAATTACACAATAGTGTAGTGTGGTGGTAATTCTCTGGGGAAATATTTTATAAATTATTTTAAGATATATTTTAGATTTGTTTAGGTTTATGTTTTTAAAAGTTGTTTGTTTAATATCTTTTGATCTTTTAAGATTTTATATCAAATCAATAGAATCATTTAATTATATGATAAGGAATATGAGTTTAAGGTCGAAACTTTTTTGGTTAATAGTTAAAGATTGAGAGTTTTAATAAAGATCATGAGTCTTTGGATTAAACTTCTTTGGTTGTTTGATAAGGGACACAAACTATAAGTTGAAACTTCTTTGGTTGTCTAATAAGGAGCACAAGCCTTCAATTGAAACCTCTTAGGTTGATAACAAACAACCAATAATTTTAGCAAGGAGCATGAGATAAGGAGCACGAGCTTTAGATTGAAACTTTGGATAATAGCTAAGAATCTTGAGAGGTTCAATAAGGTGCATGTGTCTTAAGTTGAAACTTCTTTGGTTGATAGCTAAGGGATGAGAGGTTTAATAAGGAGCATGAGCCTTAGGGAAAAACCTCTTTGGTTGTTTTGATAAGAAGCATGAGCCTTAAGTTGAAGCCTCTTTGGTAGATATCTAAGGACTAAGGGTTTTAATAAAGAGCATGAGACTTAACTTGAAACCTCTTTGGTACATAGCTAAGGACTAAGGGGTTTAATAAGAAGCATGAGCCTTAGGCTAAAACCTCTTTGGCTAATAGCTAAGGATTGAGGGGTTTTTGCACGTTTGAGGGATTTGCACCTTTGTGGATTGCATAATCAAGTATTATACCATCATCATCACCAATTGAGCTAAAATCATTTGGGAAGTTTTATTTTTCAATATTTATTACATTTATATTTAAAAATATATCACATAAAATATTTTATTATCTTATATAAGAAATGGGGTTAGAATAATAAATTTTTGGTATGTGATAATAACAATTCATTATGATTTTTTTTATTAAAGAATTGTTTGTTACCTAACACTAGTCATAGTATTTGGTACTAGGGTAATCAAAGAGTATTTATACACTCACAAACAAACTAATAAGGTCATGATACATCAACACATGTTTTTTTTTTATGCCCTGCAAATTAACAACTAGACTACTAATTAGGGACAAATTCATATGATGAACATCGATTTAGTAAGATCCAATTCCCAAGGGGTTAAACAATAAAAGGAAAAGGTGAACCACCAACCTTTAGCCATTTTTGTTTTAGCCACATAAAATACAACATATATTTTTACAATTGTTGTGGCCCAATGCCAATTAAATAACACTATGTGTTCCTTTCTTATTTTATTTTATTTTTAATACCTCACTTGAAGCCTTGTCCCTTTATTTTATTTTACAATAAAAGGATTTAGTTGAAACCCATATAAAATTTTGAATTTTGATGAGAGATGTGTGTCACCTAATGGGTGAAATGACTTTGTAAAATTATGCACAAGTTATTCAATATGTTCAATCCTTGGCCATGAAACTTAGTATTCCTTTTCCTTGTTTGAGTGAACATTAAAATATAAGGTAAAAAAAAAGGAAAGAACATCAAATATGTATCCTATCCTATATCAAGTAAGCACCTCCAATAGAGAAACATGAATGCAAAAATAATGTCACACAAAAATTTGATGACTTAAGTGTTGTGTGTTGGAGTAGTTATGGCATGCCTTGATAATTAATTAATCATTAATTAATTATTAGGTCCCTTATTATTTTAATTACTTAAATTAAACTTAGGAGTGTTTTTTTATTATTAGATTGGGTTATTTATAGGTTAAGTTGTCTCATTGAATGAGACTAAGAAACTTGTCACAATCTAATCAAATCCTCATCTAGGGTTTTCTTTTTCCTTTTATATAAGGATTGATCTTTCATTGCAATCATTGTCCAAGTATTCATTATTCAATAAAGAAGACATATCAAATGCTTTTGTGGATCAATTCTCTTCTCAATATTGTATGAGCATAATCATTGCTTATATCTCTCGTGTGTGATAGGTATTTTGGTTGCAAGTGATTTTTGGGAGTTGTGGTGTTTATTATCAAATCTAGCATAGTATCGTAGCACCAAATCTATGACTTCCTCTCCAAATTTTGAGACATCTAGACTTGAGAAAAAATTAGCTCATATTAGGGAAAAATTGGCATCACCATTGACTCCAAAACAACTAAAAACTATAGGAACTTATGTTGTTTCATCGAATTTGGTATAGATGATTTTTTTAAGGGCTACACAGATCTTGAGGTGAAACCTGTATAACTGTACAACCAATTGTGGCGTGTGCATGCCCTGTGTTAGCATCCTCGATCATACTATCAGAGGTTTTCTTCAATATTTTTGGGTTTTCATAAAAAATTCTTCTAGTTTTAATTTTTTAAGAAGTTAAATAAAAATAGAAAAAAAAAATCATACAAAATTAAAAAAGAAAGGTAAAAAGTATGTTTTGGGTACTTGTACATACCTACATGTGTAGGCCCTATGGGATCATACCCATAAGAACCCCACATATTTCATTGTTGGTGACCTTTTTAGATCAGTGCCCAACAACACCTCCTGTCAACATTGTCATCAACATTGTCCAACAACTTAAACTATTACTACTACTACCCTAACACCATTCTTGCTAGCCACAATGTATCATAGTGGAGACAAATCAAGTTTTTGGTGGCGGAAGACATAATTTGGCAAGGAATATTCAAAGCATCCCAAGAGTTTATCATCAATCAAATTTTTTTTAGGGAACCTATTTTTTTGAAAAATAGAGGAGTATTCCCTTAATATACTACTAATGTTAGCATGATGTCACACTGACATTAGTAGTACAAAATTTGTATGGTCAACCACTCCAACCCCCATCCTAGCCTCCATTTTCCCTTAAGGAATATTTTTTTTCTTTTTGACATAACTAAGGCATACAATGTCAAAATTGGGAAAAGGAGATATTGTTGAAGAGCAAGTTCCAAGAAATTTCCAATGGTGTAGTTCTAATCATCAAAAATTTCTCTTGGTTTATTTTATTTCTACTCAAAGTTAAATCTTCATTTCTTCTTCTGAGCTCATAAATTTTTTCTAGTATCTCTAATTTTTTTGATTCTAGTGGCATTAGAAAAGTATTTTAGATCTCTGCAAATCCATTCATGCACTTTTTCTAGAATTTATCACAAGTATATTTTATTTAGTTTTTAGTGATTTCACATTTTTGTCAATTACTTGGATGTATTGGCACCTAGAAAGGATCTATTTATATGAGATGACATAATTTGATTTTTTTTACATGTGCTAAGGCTATTAGTCTATGGTTTTATCATTTGAATAAGTATCATGGGTTTTTATGTTCATCCTTTTGTTTTACAAAAGAGACACCAAGAGACACCCCCCCTTTCCACTAGTCTCAAAAATCACCCCCCAATATATTACAATTTTGGCACTTTATAGATTAGTTACTAAAAAGATTTTTCTAAGATATAATGCTCAATAGGACCACAATGACCAAAATTACAAATTTTGATACAAAAAGAACTTGATACAAAATCTGGAAAAATTATCCATGTATCTGTGTAGTGCTCTTCAATAGCTTTCCAATACCTACTTGTTTCTGAAAAATGGAGCTCTACGTTGAAAGTTATGGCATGTTAAAGAAAAAATGAAACAATAGATTCAACCTATAATATCTAGAAGAAAATAGAAAAAAATATTTTCAATACCTCTATGGATTGAAATTTCTCATCTCTAGCTTTCCCATGATATCTCATTTGTAAAAAAAAGACACCGTGGTGATAAGTTATGATATTTTTTTAAAATGATTGAATTTAGCCAACAATGATGACACCCCTGACAAAATAAAAAATTTCTAAAAATAATTTTTTTCTAAAATAGAATAATATGAGATAAGAATAGGGGTTTTTGGGCCATCCAAACATAATGGCAAATCAAAGTTTTTGGGCCAATCAATTTTTTCTTAAATCAAAGTTGTTTGCTAGATCTGAGCTTCAAACCCTTGTTTCCTACTATGTCATATGGTGGCCAAATTTAGTGAAACAAAAACCAAATATGACTTTCTCGAGCCTCTCGAATATAATGAGATAGTAAAAAATGCTATCACTATAGCTAAAAATAGTTGCAAATATCAAATATCACCAAATAAACAAATGCAAATATAGAATTAAAATATTTTCATAATTCCATTCTAATTCTCTAGATTATATTGAAATGCAAGAGAAGAGCATACAAGAATTTACAAAATCATACAAAAAACTATAGTCTTTTAATTAGGAATCTAAGTACTCAAAACTCTCAAAATCTAAGCTTTGATACCATGTTAGAAATATAAAATAGATTGAATAACCAAGATCTTCTATGAGAGAGATAAGCTATAAAGTTTTAAATGAAATAACACAATTATAGACCCAAGAATCCAAGAGATGTGCAAATGTCAAGATGACAAGATTACATTAGGAGTTCAAAGAAAATTTGTATAATAATGACTACATCATCAAGGTACATGTATGTCAAAGTATGTAACAATGAAAGAGAATGAATGAATGCAAGTTAGGTAGTGAGCTTATATAGAACTAAGGAGATGACGAAGGTGGAAAATCCAACCAATAAGAATTAACCACCAAAAGTGGATATGGACCACCAAAAGTTGATATGCCCACCAAAAGTGGAAACTGTTCCACCTATCGATGTTGAAAATGAGAAAACTAAATGAATCTAAAACGAAAATTCAAAATTTCAGCCTCACATCAATGAAGTCTTTTCTAAATGAATACAAACACAAAAATGTAATACTAAACTACGAAAAACCAAAACATGAAAATTCAAAAGGAAAGTAACTCCACTTTCCTATCATGAAGATCTTGAATTACACATTTGATGCTCTTAGATTTTTATAAGCACAAATGCATCAAGAAGCTATGGTGAATAAACGTAGATTTTTGTGATTGAAATTGAATATGTATGCTCAATGGTGAGAAGAGAGAGGGATTATATAGATTTCCTTATAGGAAAGATCCAGGCTATGGGAGAAATGTGGCATTTAAAGAGAAAAATGGAGAAATGGATATTTATCCCATATTGCTTGATCAAGTGAAATTGATGTGAATGAAATAAATAAATGGGAGAGTTTATGATATGATGGGGGTTTAGAAATTTAGAATTAAAGAGGAATTACAAATTATATATGAATTATTTAATTAAATCTAGATTCATGTATGAAACTGCAAATGATTTAATGAAACATACAATGGATAAATATTAGTGTATGGATACTTTAATGATTATGTAAATAGAGTATGTATGAAATGAATAGATGATTTATGGATAAATGATTATGCAAATGGATAAATGATTATAATGTTTTAATGATTTGAGTTAATTAATGAATAAATAGAGGAAAGCATTAAATGAATTAATTAAATAGATAATAATATCCATTTAACTAATATAAGAATAATAGGATGACTGTGAGGATAAATTTTAAGTGTCTACATTTTTCCCTTCTTTGAGACAATGCAACATGTGTTGTTTCAAAGAAGAAGAATAGATTAACTGATACATGCCCTAGGGATATCTTGGTAAGGATGATGATAAGGATGATATGGCCCCTCAAGAGATTAATTGAATAAGTTGTGATAAGATTAACCTCTCTTGATAGATCATGGGGAGAAGATTTGATAATTGATATTGCACAAGGGATTAAGTGGAGATGCACAACTAATAAGAAAATATGTACATTTGATGAAAATGCACAACTGATAGGTGTAACTGAATAATTGATGGAAATGCTTGGTATACCTAAGTTGATAAGATGATTGAGCTGATTGAGATTCATGCTAGCAAAAAACAATGATTGATTAATAGATTGAGTGATCAAGGAGCATTGGAGTTCCATGCTTAAAATCAAGTTGACTGATTTGATATTTTGATTAGAAGACAAATATTAGTTGGATAAAGTGATTAATTGATCTTTGTGATAAGGATCATAAAGAAAAATAAAATGATAAAGGAAATGGATGATGGAAGAAATGATGAATGAAAAAGGGATATGAAGGAAATGAAGGTGATGAAACTTCTTGTGCTTTATATAGTGCCTTATCATCATAGAGCTTATTATGTCACAAATTATTATAAGCATCTAGATAACATGAACATCTAGATGACCTTAATACTTTTTGCATTTTGATTTATCAATGAAGTTTAAGCATCTAGGTATAAGGACCTTAGATGAACTAAATACTTATTGCATGAAAGACACTATTAGACAAGGAATGCTCTTATCCACTCTAGACTTATAGGTCCTAGATGATATTAGACAACCATGTCTTAAGATGAATCATCTAGTGAATAAGAAACAATCCACAAACAACAAACAAGTGAACATGCCCCATCCTCGCTTCTCTAGTCCAAGAAATCCTCAAGAAGATAAAAGACATGCTACCAAAGATAAAATCATAAAATAATCAAAGAATGACAAACAAACAAGCATCATGCTTCAATGTAGAACTGATTCTTGTCATAGTTTATGTGTTTGGTTGGATTTGGAAGATGAATTGCTAGGTATATTGCAATGTCTGCTCAATTGTCAATCTTGGTGCATTTTAATTTTGTTGAAGTTCAAAGTTGTGTGGCGATCCGAAAGTATCATTGTTTTGAAATTTTTGAAGTTATGTGATTTTTTTGGATTTTTTGAAAATATTTGATTTTTTTTGGGTTTTAGGATTTTATTTTATTTTGGATTTTTCGAATATTTGATTTTTTGAATTTTTGGAATATTTGATTTTTTTTGGGTTTTGTGGAATATTTGATTTTTTTGGATTTTTGGAATATTTGATTTTTATGGATTTTTTGAAGTTTTACTATGGAATGAGATGAATTGCAAGCAAGTAGACAGATAAAGAGGATAGTTTTTCCAACTGCGAGATGCTAAGTATCCCAACCCATAGCTAAGGTCAAGGAAATTCCCTAGTGAAGGATAGGACCAACTTAGTATGCATGGAGAAGTAAGCAAGCGAGGGGAATTCTGAACAATTCACAAGCCTTCGTGAGTGTGAAAAGGTTATTATGAAGTGGAGGGTGAGTGGAAATGGGATGGAAAGATCAAGTGGAGCTCTAAAGGAAAGAGGAGTGAAGCCTCTACACAGGGCATCAATTTCTCGATTTTCACCATGGCACTTGCTCAAGGTTCCATTGAAGTAGTTTTCACCATTGAACAAATTGATTTCTCTTTACTTTTTTCTTTTTTTATATATTTTTAGGACCTCTTTCCAATTTTTTATATTTTTTCAGGACTTTTTTCTATTTTTTGTATTTTTTTAAGACTTCAAAAGAGTGTACTCTCTCAAGTACTCAAGTATAAAACCTAAGGATATGCATACTTTTTACGGGATCACTGACCAATTTACCTTCTAGAGTAGATAATTGGTATGCCCCTGATGCATACACAAGAGTGAAAACGTATGAAAGCAACTAGTTAGGCTCAAATTTACCCTTCTTTTCTCTTTCTTGTTGATTGTGAGGATTTTCACAAAGGACAAGATCCCCAACATAGTTTCACTTTATGGTTATAACTTTAGAACATCCACTGTTGGTATGCTCTGAGATGATTGAAAGCAATTTTTCTTCGTTTATCCAATAGTTCCAATTCCTGCAAAAGGGAAACTCGGTAGTCTTCATGACTGATTTGATTGCACAAGGAGACCTACAAAGAAGGAAACTCAAACTCAATGGGAAAGATGGATTTAGAAATAGACAAGGGAATATGGGGTAGCACCTGTGGGAGTGCAGACACTCATATGGTAAGCCCACAAGGAAGGATTCAGTTGAGCATCCCAATCTCAACTAGCTTCATTGACCGTCATTTTAAGAATTTTGAAAATAGTCTTATTAGAGGCCTCAGCCTGGTCGTTTCCTTGTGGGTAGTAAGGTGTAGAAAATTGATGTTGTATATGAAATTTCTCACAGAGCTCATGGACATCCTATTTTTTGAACAAACGGTCGTTATCTGTGATAATGGATAAAGGAACACCATAACAGTAGATGATATAGTTTAGTATGAAAGTGGCTATTTATTTTCTAGTGTTGTGGGTCATGGGAAAAACTTCAATCCATTTCGTGAAGTAGTTTGTGGCAACAATAATTAAATTATGACCATTGGATGAAGGTGGATGAATCTTGTCGATGGAATCGAGTCCCCACTAATAAAGGGCCATGGTGTAGTGAGTAGCTACAATTCTTGTACATGAGCATGTATCAAGTCTATAGGTTTTTGAAATTGCTTTCATTTTTAACAAATTGATAAGCATCCTTTTCTATTGTATGCCAATAATAACCCATACACAAGAGTTTCTTGGCTAGGGTAGGATCGCTAGAATTTTCCCCACATATGCCTTCATGTATTTCTTATAAAGCAATTTTGACCTTGTCATGCTAAAGAAATCAAAGTAAAGTACCATTGAGACCTCGACAGTATAGGGTATTAGCTAAGATTACATAACAAGAGGCTTGACGGATAAGGTTTAATGAGATTTATTAGATATGTCTAATGGAAAGATGTTATAGTAGAGATAAGTATAAATATCCCCATACCATTGAGAATTAGAACCAACAAGGAGATAGATCATTTTAGATTGTGGTACAAATTGTAAGTAGGTTCCAAAAGAGGCTCTACTAAGAACTCACAATAGGAAAGATTGCTTGGAATTTCCACAAGTGAACCAATTGTTTCCATTGCATCAACAACTCTGTTACTATCTCGAGGGATCTACTCAAAAGAAATTGATGTGAAATAGGCCTTGAAATCATCCACCATTCTTTTGTAAAGCATCAATTTTTCATCTTTTGTTTTATAGTCATCATTAACTTGTCTGGTCACTAACTGAGAGTCACGGAGGACATGCAACTCTAGGATTTTCCATTGCACAACCATATGGATCCTAGAATGTAATGCCTCATATTTAGAAATATTGTTGATACATGGAAACTATATCTTATAATATCTAGGTATACAATCCCCTTGCAATGTGACAAAGAGAATGCCAACACCAAAATCACTTTGTATGAAGGATCCATCAAAATATAAAGTCCAAAGATGTGTAGATTCCATGTTGAAGACTATTTCATCAAGGAACTTTGTAATAGGAGGATGATCATTTGTCAGAGGAGCATCAACAAGTTGATCTGCTATAGCTTGTCCTTTGATTTCTTTTCTTTCCACATACTCAATATCAAATTCACTAAGAATCATAACCCATTTAGCCAATCATCTTGTGAGTGTTGCTTTGTTCAGGAGGTACTTAAGAGGATGAATATTGGTGATGAGCTTTGTCTAGTGTGTAAGCATGTAATGTTACAACTTCTGTGAGGAAAAAATAATGGCAAGAAACTCTCTTTTGATAGAACTATAATTGAGCTCATGGGTATGTGCAGGATCATGATGGGCCAAAAGTGGCAATATGATGGGTATGTGGTCGACTTTTTTTCTTTTACCCAAAATTGATGAAATGAAAATGGTTTTAAAGGAGATTCTCAGCTTTCCACCAATATAAATTATGCTTTACTTTGACTTTAATAAGTATTTATTATTCATTTTCTATTCAAATTTAATTAAAGTCCTGATTGATAGGTTGATTGAAAAACATCTATATCTTTCAACGTATCACATTTTTTGAATCCAAAATATGTGTGTCACATTTTATACTTTGCATACTATAGGATTCAAAAAAAAAAATGAATTTCATGAAGTTTTGACCAAGTTAAGGTGGTCGACATACAAGTTTTTTATATATTTTAGAAGTTGTAATAAAAATTCATAATTAATTATTTACTTTGGAAAAAAAATTACAAAAAAACATGCATCACATCGACATATGAGTCCTCTACTTATATATAAAATATTATAATAAAATATTATCATTTTATTGCGTTAGGGTGGTTAGACGACCTACTTCTTTATTTTTTTCCCGAAATTTAAGATTTTATCAATTAAATTTCAAATTTTCACCAAATAGATTTATTTATTTTTAAACAAACCTAGTAGTTTAGAAACTACATTCAATTCTCTATAGATTTTATTCTTGCATATTTTTGAAATAATATAGATAAATTATTCAAATTTTTATGTCTAGTTGCCTAACTTCTGTTTTTTAAGTTTTGCCACTTAAGGGTCTATTTTTTCCATAATGATCCTGCACATACCCTCATATCCCACTAGAGTACGACTAATGTAATAGATTGCATGTTCCTTTCCTTTAGAGTCATGTTGTGCCAAAAGTGCCCCCAGTGTTGTGGTGGTTGTGGATATATAAAGGAGTAAAGGCTTGTCATCTGTAGGAGGTACTAATATTGGTAGTGTCATCAAATATTCTTTGATTTTCTGAAAATCTTTTTCACATTTTTCATCCCATATGAATGGAACATTCTTGCGTAACAGGTGTTGAAATGGTTGACACTTATCTGCAAGTTGTTCTATGAAATGACGGATAGACTGAAGTTTTCCTTGCAATGATCATAGCTGACTGATATTCTTAGGTGGAGGCATTTCAAGTATAGCTTTTACTTTTGCAAGATCGACTTCAATTCCTTTAGATGAGACAATGTATCCAAGGAGTTTCATAGAGGTTACCCCGAAGACACATTTATTTGGATTCAATCAGACCTTTTATTTTTCTAATCTTGTGAAAATTTTATCCATGATCTCTAGATGTCCAACTTTTGTGTAGGATTTTCCCAAAAATCATCTACGAGCCTTCCAAATAGCTCGGCATTCTTCAACCCAAAGGGCATGAAATTCCAATGGAAGGTTCCCCAAGGAAAAGTAAATGTTGTCTTAATTTGATCTTTATGAGAAATTTTAATTTGATTGTAGCATGAGAAGTTGTCCATGAGGGATAACATTTTGTGCCTTGCTATCAAATCCACTATCATGCCAATGTTTGGAAGTGGGAAGTCATCTTTATGACAAGATTTATTTAAATCTCTAAAATCTATGCAAACACAAACACTCCCATCAGGTTTTGAAATTGGTACTAAGTTTGAAATCCACTCAACATAGTCAACAGGTCTTATAAATCCCACATCTAGTAACTTTTGTAATTCAACTCTTACCAATAAGGCAACATGCAGGTGTATTTTCTCAACTTTTTTTTAATAGGTTTTTCCCCTAGTGGCAAAGACAAGTGATGCATTGCTAAATCTAGATCAATTCCTAGAATTTTTGCTTATGACCATGCAAGGTTAACTTGTCTTTCCTTGTAAAACTATATATGCTCTATTCTCTCTTCAGGTGTTAATGATTCTACTAGATGAATTATCCTTGGTTTTTCTTCTATATCCAAATTGACTGGTACTATCTTCTCCAACAACATAGATGATTTTTCATGATATAGTGCTATGGGAATTGTTTCAAGCCTTCCATCCTTAGGTGCCTCAGAGAGGTTTTCACCCTTGGATACACCCTTTATTTTTACTTTTTTTGGGTCTAATAGCACCGCAAAGTAGCTTTGACTAGAAGACCTATTTATATTTTCAATAATTTTATGACTGAAAGGCTTGGAATTTTCTTTGAAGTAAGTTGCATTGTTGAGTTCTATGAAAAAACCTACTTTATGATCCCCAAGAGGTATTTCTTCTCATGCTCCTATAAATTTTATGATTGGCTCATCATTTTGAAACACATCTAGCTGTGGTGGTCCCTTCTGATCCCAATCAATAAGTTGGGGGTGAACGAGGGGTAAAGGGTCATGATTTGATTCAAGATTTTGAATGGATTCAAGGGTAAAGTGTTATGATCAAGTTCAAGGGTAAAGACACTATCATATTCATAAGTTTCAATGAAGTCATTGATGGAACTTTCCTTGTTTGTCTATGTAGCATTAGAGGACTCTACTTCCTTGAAGTACATGCGATACTCAAGGTCTTATATTGAACTATGTGTCATATCCTAAACCAGGGAATTTTTGTGTATGAGTAGGTTGTATTGGTTCCAAGATACCTTGTTACTATAAACCCAAAGGAATTTTACCATCATATCCCATTTTTTTCATAAGATCAAATCCTTTTTTGTACTATTCAACAAGTATCTTCATCTCTAGTTTTTTAGTTTGTTCTTTTTTGTATCTTCATCTTTGTATAGCCATCTTAGAAGATCAACTTCTTCCACATCATCATAAAGGGTTCCCCACTTTTTGAAAGTAGTTGATTTACAAACCAATGTAGTATCTGTATCTGATGTGGTCTTAGGAATCTATGGCTTGTCATAGGTGTGGGGAGATAAAGGTAGCTTTCCAATGCAAAGGGCATGATTTAGGGTATATTTCCCTACTCCTTGTTCTTTCACTTGTATTTTGATCTCAACTTCACTAGATTTTGAGGTGGATGCTTTTAAGGACTTAGGATCAACATATGCTTGAGAAGGAAGTGATTCACAATTATTAGGGATTGTGATTTTATTTTTAGGGCTTAGATTATTGCAATACATGAAAGCGTCTGGATCTCCTTGTATTGTGATTTTGACACCATTGTGTGGGAATTTAATGCAGTGATGGTATGTAGAAGGTACCACTTGCATTGCATGAATCCATGGTCTTCCAAGGAGGATGTTATAAGTTAGAGGGAGATTAAGGAATTGGAAAACCACATCCTTTATCACAGGCCCAACCTTGATTGGTAAAGTAACTGATCCTTTAGATGAGTGTTCCTCTTCATCATATGCCTTTATGGTAATCTTTTTATTTGGATCAACAACACTTTTAGATAACCCTAATTCTGTAGTCAATATCTAAGTACAAATATTAAGACTTGTTCCTCCATCTATCAGAACTCACTTGATCTTGACTTTATGGACAAGGATTTCAATATGTATAGGTGCATTATGTGGTTGTCGAATAGAAGAATCATTGTTCTTAGTAAAATTGAGAGTGTGAGGAGAGTTGATGTGTCCCACCATAGCTTGGAATTGATCTACATTCAATTTTGTAGGTAGTGTAGCAGTAACAAGCACTTTATTTAGGATATCTTTATGCTTAGGAGATATGCGTAGCAGTTCAAGTATGGAAATTTGTGTGGGAATTTTACCTAAATGCTCTATGAGATTGTATCATAAAACTAGTGTAGTGGGTTTTGAATTAGGACCTCTAAGGGTAACTGCACCTCTACGGGTAGTAACAATACAGTTAGGTTCTTTTCCTTTTATAATGAAAGTGTTTGCATGATTATCACCCTCACTAATGTTAGTTATGACATAGTCATACTTAGCAACAATATAGTTTACACCATGGGTATGTGTAGGATTATGATGGGCCAAAAAGTGGCGATATGATGGGTATGTATAGTGTATGTGGCTGACGACTTTTTTTACCCAAAATTGATGAAACAAAAAGGGTTTTTAAAAGACATTCTCAGTTTTCCACCAATATAAATTATACTTTAATTTGAATTTAATAAATTATTATTATTCATTTTCTATTTGAATTACAACTAAAGTCCTAATTGATAGGCTGATTGAAAAACATCTATAGCTTTCAAACGATATCACATTTTTTGAATCTGAAACATGTGTTACATTCTATGCTTCGCATACTATAGGACTATAAAAAGAAAAATTTAATTTCATGAAGTTTTGAACAAGTTAAGGTGGTCAAACATAGGGGTTTTTTATATATTTTAAAAGTTGTAATAAAAAAATTACAAAAAATTATGCATCACATCTAGACATGAGTCCTCTACTTATATCTACAATCTTATAAAAAATAATTATCATTTTATTGTGGTTAGGGTGGTTAGACAAACACCTACTTCTTATTTTTTCCCTAAAATTTAAGTACTACTGCATTGAAAGTTCAAATTTTCACCAAATAATTTTTTTTTTAAATAAACCTAGTAGTTTAGAAACTACATTCAATTTTTTACAAATTCTATTCTTACATATTTTTGAAATAATATAGATAACAAGTTACCTAGCTTTGATTTTTCTAAATTTTGTCACCACTTAAGGGCCTATTTTTTCCATGATGATCTTGCACATACCCCCATCACCAGATTTAGGGGTCATTCCTTTATCATTTTCATGCTTAGGGAAAGGGTTTTTAAACATTTAACTATCAGAGTTACCAAATGGAGTGTGTCTGTCAACTGCTATCTTATCGTCATCAACAAGGTGTTGTATCAGGTGTAAAAGTTTATTGCAACTTTAGTCTTATGTCCTTTGTGTCTA
>VDFB02361421.1:0-28710 GCA_007258455.2 Sequoia sempervirens | reverse complement strand
TATTATTTGAATATCTATTTCCAATGGAAATGGATTATTATTACCATTCATGCTAACTTTTCATTCTACAACATAGTAATATCCTAAAAACTACAAACTCAAGAAAATATGGGCTTAAGCATATATCTTGTTATCCCCTCAAAGGGAAAAGAAGGAAAATGACTTCCATAAAAAAAGAATCCCTTACTAGAAGTTTCCATAAATAAATATCTTGCGCTCAATGTCCACCACAAGCCTAGTTAAGGATCAAGCACAACAAAAAGAATAGGTTAGAAAGCACACCACCTGTATGATTGCATAGGTGTACAAACTAGAATTATGAGACCTAAAGATCACCAGTGTCTTGTTTGAGTTACTTATTATAATTATGGTGCCTAAAGATCAACATGGTCCTATTTAAGATACTTGTGATGATTTTGTTGCTCTACATGAGTAAAATTTAGGCTGCAATACTTGTAAGTTAAAATAGAGAAAATGATGATAACCCTAAGAAAGTTTGATCATAATTTGTTTTAAATTCATTGATTGAGTTTTCCCATAAAAACCATTGGTTGAAGCAAGAATCTCTAAATCAAAGGTAACAATATGATTGAACTATTAGGTTTCCTTGACAACATTGAGGTATTGAGACTAAGAGGTGGCCTAAAGTGGTGGTAAAAGAAGAATTAAGCAAGAGATATGAAATTTGAATACAAAAAATTAAAAAGTACATAAACAAGTAGGGCATTAACTTACAAAAATATTGAAATATAAAATAGGAAAATAATATATAAAAAAATAATGCAAATAATCATTTGCATATATATTTAACAAAAACAAGAGTACTATCTTCATGATTCCAATCCTATTTATGAAAACCATTTCAAACTTATATAAGAACAAAAACCAAGTGAAAAGCATAGATACAAATTGATATAATTTTATATTTCTAAATGGTTATAAGAATTCCATATTTATAAGTTTTAAGTATTTCAAAAACAATTCCAAGTCCCACCTACTAACTTTTTAACTAACCACATCCTTATGAATCTATCATTTTAATAATTTCATTTACCCACTTCACCATGGATCTGACTAATATATAGAGATAATATAGAGAGAGAAAATATAATATAGAGAGAGAAAGAGAGATAATGTTAACACAACGATAAACGATATCCTCTCATTTTTCTTCTACTTAGAGGACGTTGTCTCTAATTTGAATGAACGAAAGGAAAAGACCTTGTAGTTACCAAGATGAATAAAGAGAAAATGGAATTTGATAAGAGTATGGAACCCATGCAGGCCACAATAATGATAATGGAGTTCATAGATTAATAAAATCTAGATGTTGGAGTAGAGGAAATTTTCACTACGGCTCCACTGGTAGACATGCAGGCAGAATATGGCAGCAAAGACAAGAAATGCAATCTGTTTGACAGAACTGCCTCAAAGAAAAATACTCTTTAGGGCTACGCAACTTACCAGAAAGAGAAATCAAGCACTAAAATAAAACTACGCGTATCTCATACACAAGATAAATACTCTTTAGGGCTACGCAACTTACCAGAGTATGTTGTGGTCGAATGCAAGGCAGGCGAGTGGTAGCAAGTTGTACCCCCATTTCTCTCTTTTCCATGTCCCACAAATTATATATCTTATTTTCATATAATCCCCCACTCGTACCAGCTATTTTTTTAGGCTCTTACAAAAGACATGCGTCATATTAGCCTCTCCATCTTCTGTGACTCTTACACTCAGAGCAATGGATAAATTAGGAACTATATATATGTTAGAAATATAGCGACATCCTCACATTAATTATGTTCCAGAATGATTTTAGTTAACTAGTTTTATCCTGAACAAAGAAGAAATCACAATAGAATAATATTATTAAGCTGATAGAATAATAAATTTGTATTGTTTCTAGTTTTGATTGTGTAGAATTGTTTACATCAATGTTTCAGATCACACTCTGTGATCCATCACTGATCCTTTTTATCATCCTCTTGCTCTCTTTCATCCTGATGATGGATCGTAGAGTGTGATCCGAAACGTTGATATAAAAATTTCTATACAATCAAAACCAAAAGCAATACAAATTTACAATATGGATTGTGGAAACTTGATATCTTTAATTGATAGAGTAGTAATGATCATTCATCTTGTGGAATATTATATATGATTCAGCTATATAATATTTGTCTATTCATTACATAAATGAAATAATAAGATCAATTTTCAAGCATATTAAAATCATTTACCCCTATAATCATATAGTGTTAATATTTATTAATCATGAAGAGATTCATGATTGCTAAATTAACACCATATAAAATAATTGATTTACACAACACAAACATGATATAAAATCTAATATGGATTCAACCTCAAACCATTATTTTGGAAATAATAGATCAAATATCAACAAAAAGGGGATTCATAAACTTCATAAGGTATTCCAACAGAAAATTGATTATAAAAAAGACGTGTTGGCACTTAGATCACCTTTCATGGGGATATTGGAAAGGCCTTAAAATGCTAGATTTCTTAGTCTTCTCTAAATTATTCTGAAAAAAGATTATAGTTAATAAAGGATAAAGGAAGGTCATGATAGATGAGGAAAAGTTGTGATGAGGGCAGAACATAGCCAAGTTTGATCTAAGGGGTTTCAATCAAACCCTCCTAAATGTAACTCTCTTATTACATTTCAAAAACCACCCCTCTACCCTATGTATAGTATTCT
Organism: Sequoia sempervirens; assembly: GCA_007258455.2. Taxonomy (NCBI): domain Eukaryota; kingdom Viridiplantae; phylum Streptophyta; class Pinopsida; order Cupressales; family Cupressaceae; genus Sequoia; species Sequoia sempervirens. Next base: position 25,985 of record VDFB02361421.1, on the reverse strand, counting down.
AAGAGGATTTTGTATCTTTAGGAGGTTCTATAAGTGCAGCCACTTGGTTTTATTGAAGACATTCAACCATACCTTCAATTGAACCTAGACAATTTTTGGTAGTATTTTTCATTTTGATCCAAATGTGGGACTCACTTATGTGCTTTCACCCTATTAATATAATTTATTATTAAATTTGGGATAGAATATTGATCGTTAACTATTAAAAAAATTATCGCCATACCCCTAATGGCACATTGGGGTATTTATCCCTTTATTGTGAGAGGTGACATTGTTATGACAATAATTTATTAGGTGATAAATGTCAAGTGTGAAATTTGAAAATCTACAAATGTTATTTAACTAGAGTTGTCGCAAGACCATTTAATCAATCTTAGTCACATGAGTAGTAGTGTTCATTATTTCTCCTTTTGATACTCCTTCCCATATATTAACCCTTCTCTTCTCTGATGAATTTATCAAATTGGTGTATGTTATAAATAAACTCATGATATTCTAGTGATATATATACTATTATAGAACTTGGACTACATGTACACCATTTTATAAAATATCCTTGATTAAAACAATTTAAACATTTTAAGTAATTTTGTAGCCCTCTACTATAAAGTGGGAGTTCCCATAAATATGATGTTATATTAACCATCTATTACTATGACAATAATTAAATGTTTTATTAACTTATAATATACTATAATGGTTTTTTTTTAAGGGCTTCACATTAATTATATAACTATTCAAGCATCTATTCTCACTTCACTTTTCAAAGCTTGATCTTCTTGGAATATCTTTTTTTTGCTACCTACTATCATATAATATATGAATTCCACTTAAGTTATGCATTAAGGAACACTTTGTATATGTTCATACATTTAATTTTGTCTATAATTCATGTTTATATGTGGCAAAGAAATGGATATATTATTGCTAAAATGGTGGAGCCACAAGAGAGCAATATAATAGACCCCTTCACTAGTTTCCTTTGAATCTTTCAAAAATATGTAGGGGTGGATGCCACTTTTTATTCCACTAGTCATTGGTGATCTTCAATGAAGGTGGGTTTAGAAGAAGAACTACTAAAATTTCCACCTATTTAATTTATTCAACATATCAAATCATAGTTATAAATATCAACATGTAACTTATTTTTATCATTTATCTTGTTTAAACAATATATAATTACTAAACATGAATCTTCAACTATACCACAAAAAATATCACCATGAGTTTGTTTCTTTGGAATGATTTTTCATTTTTTATCTTAGACACTTTATTTTTGGAATTCCTTTATCCATGTTAGGGAATTATGTTAATTTTTGTAATAATTTTGGTTGAATATCACCCTTATTGATCTATTTTATGTTCTATGATGCATGTATACCTCCAACCTGTATTGGAGTTCTAAGTAACGTTAATCATATGTTAATATTTGTAGACATAAAATTTTGATAGCTTAAAAATAAAATAGATGGTAAAGATCTTTAGAATTAGTGAGGAAATACTTAAATAATATCTTATATAATAGGGTTTAATGTATTATCGAAAGGATCTTAGGTGTTCATTGCTTCCTTTATAAATGTTCATATAGATAATTGAATATATTATTAGTCTTCAGATAATCCATAAATCTAACAAGTCATTTCTAGATTATAAGAAGTGGTTCTTTAAATCAACTTGTAATCTTACTTTCTTATCTTTGATTATAAATAAATTATACTATTATTTTTAAAATGTAATCTTAAAAACCTTATTTTATTCCCTCAATTATCATAGTTGGTTGATTATAGATAGTAAGATCCACCCTTAGAGAGACATTCAACCTCTATTTTTCCTATAAGATCTCTTGAGAGGACATCATCTCCATCATCATCCCTATTCCTATAAGAAAATGTGGCAACCTACCATCGAAGTTCTACTTCATTCTATTTTTTGTTCATTTTTTACATAAAGCTACTTAGTTGTGACACTATATCAAAGAGGAGAAAAATGTAGGCACCTAATCCTAGTGCAATCTTACCCAAAATTAACTAAATGATTAAATTATTTAGTCAATCCACTTCACCTAATGTACCCCACCTAATTAAGCAATTCAAATATTTAGTTAGTGAATTTTTCATTATCTTAAATTTATTTACATTAGATGATTAAAAATTTAAATAATCTTATTTAATTGGAGCTATATTCCCTCTAGTTAATTCCAAGAATAAAGGAGCCACTAAATCCACTTCTCCTCCACATTCCTATAGTTGTAACAACATACTATTTTTAGTAAATATAATCTTGGTATCCCTTAATTTTCAAAAATAATCCATCATGTCTACAATCCTAAAAAAATATTCTCATCACATCTCCACAAACCATGTTTCCTCTCAAAAATTTATAAATAGTCACACTATTCTATGCATTTGATTATTCACTTTATACTATCAAAATAAGTGTTTCTTGAGCAAAGAGTATCCACATCTCAAATCAGTTTGAGCAAGTCAAAATTTGCAATAAAGTTTCATGGTAACCTTACTTTGTTTCATGTTTTAATTTGAATTCTATTTGCATGCTTTACCAAAGATTTATTATAGATTAGATTAGGGAATGTGCCATTTGCATTTGCTTCCTACTTTTGAAATTTAAACTAGTGCTTACACTAATAAGTCATTTCTAGACTATAAGAAATGGTTCTTTAAATCAACCTCTATCCTTACTTTATTATGTTTGATTATTTGAATGTATATTTTTTCTTTAAAAGATGACATGCATGATCAAAATTTATTAGTCTAAAAATAGACCAAATAAATTACTCCACAAAATAAAGATAACTCTTTTTTTTTCTGTCAATTTAACATTTAAATATTGTACAACAAAATATCTTATTAGAAAATACAAAATCCAATCAAACTCAAACTCATAGAAATATATACTATTTTTTTTTAATAACTATACACAAATTACAACAAATTATACTAATATATTAAAAGTAAATTTCCATTCCCTTAATTATTATAGTTGGTTGCCTACAAATAGCAGGGGCCAGCCCTAGAGGGCCACTCAACCTTATTTTCGAGACATTAAGGACTATCCTTAGACAGTAAGGTCGACTGGCCAATCCTTAATTGTGTGAGCAAGACTGGTGAGGTTACCTATGGCATCATATACAAACTCTCCAAGAGGACAAGTGTTCAATAGAAACGCAAATGTTACGTTGATTTCCATGAGTCTCATGACCAGAGACATGGCCCCATAATTTGCACCGCCGTGTTGAAAACTCCTCAGTTTTCCGTCTCTACCCACACTCACATAAACATTCAGTCCCCTCGAATGATCAAAGTAACGATCTCCTATTAAACTTCTGTTGGAGGGCATCGGAGCATTCAGCATCACGTTAAACATATGCAGGGTGCATCCCATAAATCTAACTACATTCGCAGCATTTCCCGTCCAACCCGCCGTCGAGTCGAGCATTCCGTAATCCACGACGCCGTAGCTGCCATTGACGTAACCTTGGCCTGGAAATATGGAAAGCACGAGGTTGTCGACGCTGTTAAAGCCATGGTAGTGAACCTCATTTTGTGCCAGACGTTCTTCGGGCGATTCTGCCAGTCCCATCCCTGTGAGACCCAATGGAATGAAAATATGTTTCTGCATATAATCTGCATATGTCATTCCCGTGAGTTTCTCAATGACTCTTCCAAGAATAGAATAACCCAAACTGGAGTAGTGCATGGCAGACCCAGGCTCGAAATCCAGCGGTACGCCCTTCATGTAACGAATGGCGTCGTAGACTGTAGGAGGCGCAGGGTGGCCCAGAGCGTGTGATGCGTACAGAGCCACTGGGAGAGTGAAAACGTTGCGTTCTGGTAAGCTGTCATTCCACCCTCCACAGTGCTGCAGCATATGTTGTACTGTAATGTTGAATATTCGTGGGTCGACCGTAGCACCTCTTGGAGGCGACAGGTTGTCCAGAAAAGCAAAGGGTTTGTGTCCCAGACTCAGCCGCCCTTCCTGCGTCAAAAACCTCAAGGAATCAATGTACTGTGCGTTTTGAGTCCAAGTTATGCTTACTACATATGCGAAAAGTTTAGTATATATGGCAAGAATTTATACTGTTTAGCTTTCGTTAAAATACCTGAATAAGTTTGAGAATGGCGACTCCTGTAATGAGTTTGGAGATGCTGTTGTATCTCATAATGTGGCGGGTCGTCAGTAACTCGCCATTTTGTAAATTGGCGACTCCAAATGCTTTGAAATATTTGAGATGACCATCTTTGGCCACGGCCAACTGAGCTCCCGGAACGTTACCGTAGGACATCAGCTTTTCCATCAGTTGATCGAATTTTTCCATCTCAGTGGAGGATGATGATGATGATGATGCCGCCTTCCACGCCACCATCACCAGAAATAATAGCATGTGCCTCTTGAACACGTACGCTGCCATGTTGGTGTTTTCAGATTTTGCTTGGGTTTATTCTCCCTTGCATGATTACGTTATTTATAGTGAACTGCTTCTCCTGGTTTCGTCCACCCATGGTCAATGTGGAAGATAAAAACTTGGAGTGTGGAGAAAGCAAACTCCAAGTATGTTAATATATATGAGGTCCACTTCAATAATCAATAACAACAATGGCTTGGTGAGCACGCAGGCTATCTAGATACAGTTGGAATGGCTTTACCATGACAATCAACTTGTTACAGCGCTTTCCTTCCATTTTTTTAAAATAAAAATTCAAAATGGTTTGATTTATGTGTTCTTGACAAAGGAACTATAATGTTTTTATATATTGACAATCCAACGACAAATCTTTCACACTCATCATATATGTTCTTTAATGTTTTAATATTTGACCCGAAGGGCAGCGCGGAGATTTTTGAGGGCTCTGATCAGATTTTAGTATTAATTAATTTCAGCTTTGTTCACGTGTGACCTGTCTTTTGCTTTAACTTGCTGGGAGCTATCATAATTAATATGCAGATAGGGATTAACAATATGTGTTGTGGTGCACATGTTTTGACATTTAAGTGTTTGAAAGACTATTTTTAAAAAAAAAAATTGGATTAATTAGTAAGCATATCAGCTGATATCTTATCTACTTGTATATATATTTTTTTATAGTTTTACAATTTATATTTCATGTTATTGATATTAATAAATATGGTTATCTTAAGTGTTTATGATAATCGTTTTAATGGAATTATCGATATGTCACTTCACTACTTTTGTATTAACTTTATTCAGTTATTGTATAATTTGAGTATTATCACATTCAAGTAATTCTGTTAAGGTTCAATGTATACAACTTCGAAGTTATGGAGATTTTATAAACAAAATTTAAATGGTTTTTGGTATTCAACATCCATTTTTGTAACTTTCAAAGAGGACAATTATTGCAAGCAACATTCTTTATTATCATTTCTTTAGTATAATTATCTACTATTGATATTTATATCATGAAGTTATTATCATGTATTTCATCTTCTTTGGTCCTAAATGCACTAATAGTATTACAAAAGACTACCACTTTCGAATTTAATTTACCCTCCTATGTAGCAGTACAAGTGCCTACTTTGGTTACCTCCAATACAAAGGTACAACTTGTTATCTAAAATTATCTTTGTCATCTATCATAGATAATTTGTCATCTATCATAGTGGGAAAAAAATCCTTACTCTTTGAAGGATTCAAAGTATTCATTAGAAGATCCCTCTTTAACCATAAAAACCCTAGGGTTAGGCTACAATATGACAACCTTGGTTTCTAAAATCAAATACTGAAAGCTTAGCGTAGAGGGAGATTGCCTTTATCTAGCACAAAATCAACCTCATAGTGCACAATAGATATTAACAAATAGAAAGTAACCCTAACAATTTGTATGTGTCTAAATTGATTAAGAAGGGGAAAATGATAGGAAAATATGCATTTATATCACCCTTACAATGTAACACATTTATCAAATAAAAGCTCACTTTGTCTTAAGGAGTAGTTAGGGAAATGCAAAGATAACCTGACTAATGGATTTCTAGTTTTTCCTCTCCTTTAGGAAAACCTCTAATTCCTCTTTCCTCTTCACTTTACTAGCTTAATGGATCTTTTAAACCCTTAGTTGATAAATAGTGGTTGTAGTTATACCTTCTTTACTAACTATGAATTTAGTGCCTCTTACATTAACTTTCTTGTACCTTTCCATGACAACTCAATACATAGTCTTTCCCACACTTACATGTGATGTGTCATATAATAATTTTTTTAGCAATTTTATATGACAACTCAATACATAGTCTTTCCCCTCTCACTTTAATAAATATGTTCATTTCCACTCTATATAGCTCCCTATTTTGGGAACATGACAAGCCAAGAGAAACAAAAATTAGAGATAATCTCATGTTATAAGTTGAATAAATGAAATCCAAGATGGACAGCTTAGAAGTGATGATTAAAATGACTAATTGACAACTAGCAATGAGGCTAAAAAAAAAGTCATTGAAGCAACTAGAAAATTCACTCTAGAATAGCATAAACAATATCTAAGTGACATCATTCATACTTATCTATATAATTATCATAATAAAACTCAAATCCTAAAAATGGAGATAATTTATGAAGAACATAAAAATTCTTAACAAGCCTAGCTTCTAAGAGTTTTACCAATTCCAATAAGCAAGATGCTTGATTTCTTCTAAATCATTCTGAACATCCTAAACATCATTGATAATTCATAGTTAAGTATTACCCATGAAGAAAAATATTTCAATCAAACACCGAAGCAAAAGAAAGTAAAAATTCCAACACAAGCACAAAATCAAAATGAATGTCAAAAATGAAATGCATCTAATAATTGAGAAGAAAGAATAAAAGAAATATGTATACCAAAGAAAAATGAGTTAGTGTATCCAATCAAAGAATAATGCAAAATAAATCAATCCAAATTTTCACATTATATGAAATAGGTGTGTATTACCTTTGTAAGGTGTTTTTGATGCTCAATTAGCTTGGTGTTAGACACACAATTTAGAGGAGGGGTTCCTAGCCAAATAGTTGACCAAACTCTTACAAAGGTTTCATTTAATTATTAACTAGGGTTTCATAAGCTTTTGATGATTCTAGCACTATATATGCATTCATCGACTCTACATAGCATATATCATTGAGTTTAGGTGGTTTACACATGTATAGGAAAAATATAAAAGGCTGAAAAAGAAAATAAAGCATTAACATGGAAAATAGGGGAAATAACTTACTCTGCTACTTATGCTATGGGTACCTTCAGCTTAATACTGTAGCAGTTAACTACTAGATATGAAATCTACAATTCACTAATACTACTGACTCCTAACTACTTAACTTCTCTAGAGAACAACTCAAAGAAACATTATAGAGCATAATTCATGATATAAGATATCATTCATGTGCATGTAATTAAGAGTTTACTTGAAATTAATGCAATAGTATAATCATCTAGTCTAATGACAAAAAGCAGTATGGGTGAATAGTACCTCAAGTGGCCCTTGCTCAAGTTGTTGTGCTTGTAGGAGAAATCAAATGTACACTACTTGAATCAACCAATCATAAAATAAACTAAAATACCTTTATTGCATAAAAACTGAACTCTTACAAGATGACAAGAATCTCTACAAATCTCTCATTCATGAGTGTATATCCATTGCAACTAAATAATATAAAATTAACAATGAAGTATTGTCTATTAAAATAAAAATTGGAACTATCAACTATATTCTCTAACTAGATTTGCTCTTCAACCACTCATCCAAATATATAAGCTCTCAAGGATTTTTATTCACACTAGGATTAAAAATAGAAATTAAATGCATATGTCCACAATCCCTCAAGAATAGGGAGAGGAATAGTTTTTGCAACTGAAACCATAATGGAAAAAAAAAAAGATAAATAGAATTAAAACTCTTCCCTAACGGTTTGACAGAGACATTCTCTATGAAAACTGTAACATTAGCTTCCTTATCAATATAGACTTCTTCTTTCTCCTGTCATCTTATTAGATGATCTGGTGACTCATGATTGAACTATTTTAATGATTTCTTCCATCATTTCATATAACTATCATGTTTTCAACATTCTTGACTCTCCCCTACAATATGCTTGGAATCCATTGGTTGCATGATGGTCAATCCAGTTGCTATAGGTTACAGCTCTTTTGGCTATAAGAGATTAGTTTTATCTAAAGTATACACATCATTAGAAACCATAAATTAAACATAGATTCATACTAAATTTCATGAATATTCACACATTTATCCATGCAAATATCATCATATCATAATATATTTCCAAATATCAAAGTTTGAAATTTACGATGCATAAAATTTATAAAAGATATAATTTTCAGAAATTTCTATGAAATAAGCACCTTAAAATATTAAAAGATATGAACTAAATGGAAGAAAACTATCTATTAACTAGGCCCATAAACCTTTACAATTATCTTGAAAAGCTTCACAATCTAATACAATTGTTGGTCCTCATTGTGATCATAATACAAAATCTAAATTTGTATAGATCCTAAATCTAGCTCAACTATCCTATCTCAACACCCTGATCAAAATCCAAAATTTGTCGATATAAACATCCAAATATAAAATTCCAATTTTCAAACATTCAACATAGATCCATGCATCATCATCCTAAATCCAACAACACAAAACCTTGTATCCACTTCATCTATAAAATGAAACTTTACCAAAAAGAGCTATGGTGAAACTCAATCAAGACATGTTTATATTTTAACAAGCCCAACCCAACTATCAAATACCATCATCATAGTTGTAAATCATATGCTAGTGCAATAATTTTAACAAAGAAACTCCACAAGGTAGGGTATTGTTGCCACATCATGATAGATGTGATGCAGAGGCATCCATTTTGATATATTTGTTTTCATTTTGTAAAGGTTTGGAATTTGTTCTCCAACATTATTTTTGAGTTGATTTGTGTTGTTTTGTGAAAATAAGTTCATTTTAGACCTATACCATAGAAAAATGGCTCTTTGGACATTTTCATGGTCTTTTAGGTCTCTCTCTTATGATGTTTGACTTATCTTTCTTTGATTTAATGTTGCAATGTAACTTATACATTCACATTAGGTCCTAAATATTCAAATTATGATGTCTTGTGAAGTTGTTGTGAAGTGTTGTAACACATTTCTACACTTTTCTAGACTCTTCTCATTATAATTCATCTAGAAAACACCTTTTTATCCCTTATCAAGTCCTATTCTAAAGTGTTGTAAGGTCTTGTAACAATATTTCACACTTTTCTAGGCTTGTCTTCACTATTTACACCTTTCATATGCTTTATTTGGCCCCTTTACGCACTCATAAGACATAATTAAGTGTATTTTTGAATGTAAACCCGACAAACAACATTAAATTCAACTTAATTCCTGACACCCACTTAAATGCTTAAGGTGGGGCCCATTTTCCATGGGTGGTGAATGAGTCCCTCTTAGCTCCAAATTCAAAATAATTTAAAATTTATTTTCAGTGTTTATTCAAAAAGACCTTACGTCGGTCTATGATGAGATATTATTGGGTTATTATGGCATAAGTGTGTATATAAATAAGTGTTTTTCTACCCATTTTACACCTAATCTAATTCATCCAAGCATTTTGCATCATTTGATCAAGCAAACATCAAGCATCTTGGAGCAACCATTGACATATCTTTAGATTTCTCCAACAAGGTTTTGGTTAGTTAGGACACTCGCATGTTATTTATTCATCATTTCCTTACTTATTTCATTCCATTTATTTATTAAGGGTTTGATTACCAAAGTGGGATTTGACCCTAACCCTTAACCATTTTGCCCCTTTTGCATGTGTGTTTGTAGTCCTTTGTATGCAATTTTGTCAAGAAAATAGGTGTTGAAAGGTGGTCAACAAGTCAAATAATTGTTTCAAGTCAACTCAACCCTAGTTCAAGCTTGGAGACAACCTATGGCCTATTTTTGGCAAATTTGACTCCGTCAACCCAACAAGAAGAAAAGTGCAGATCTAGATCTACAGGATTGACCTTTGAATTTGCAAATTTTTGGAAGAGGACTATTCGCCATCAGTGGCGAATGAGTCCCACCCGAGGGCTGAAAAAGTTGAGTTTTTTAGAATCCAGTTCTCGATAGTCAACAAGCAGTTTCAAGTCTTTTTACCAATAGCAGGAATGATTCGCCATCAGTGGTGAATGAGTCCCACTAGTGATTTACAATGATTTCTACCAGTTTCTAGAACCTTCCAGGATCATCATTCAACTTCCAGGTGCACTCCATTCAGTCTCATTCATTTCTGTTTGCATTAGTTCATGTTCTTAGTTTATGTTTGCATACCTCACTGTGTTTTCAAACATTGCATTTTTATTAGTTTTTCATTTATAATCAATCAATTCCATCACCTAGCTACATTTAAATAATTTCATTTAGTCTTAATTCCATCATAGAATCCTTTATTTGAGTGAACCACATCAATTTTGGGTGTTCTATCTCTCTCCTTTTAGGTGAAAGATCCTAAGAGTGAAAGAGAAGTACATAGAATCCACACATTTCAAAATTGATTTTTTAGGACCATATGGGGTCATGTGAGTACCTTTTTATGGTTAGGTGGATAATTGTAAAAATTTGTCAGTGTTGTCAACACAAAAGTGCATACAACTTTGCAACGTTGGGTTATGGGAGTTGGAAATCAAGTTTGAGTAGTTAGAGTGGATGTAATTTGAGGGAAGAGATATTTTCTCACACAAGTAGACGTAAAATGGATTGAATGAATAAAAAAATTATTTTTTCAATGTTTCATTGTTGTTTCTTGTGTGTAGTAGTCTGAAATACAACTTGTACGACCTTGTACAGATTGATATGGACTTGCAATTGATTGGAAAAGTCGAATAATCTATTACTCTTTCAGATACAATTGGTTTCATGAATTTTCACTGTGTTTTGATCAAGTTATAGAAATTTTAGTGTTAATAGTCCCAAACCCTAGCCAGGGTTTCCAACAAGCAAAATAAATCCATGGACAAAGCTTCCACCATGGAAAATTGATGAAACTTGGTGGGAAACTCACTACCATTTCTACCTGCACCTCTGAAAAATTAGGACTCATAATATTCTCTTTCAAATTAGTTACGTAGGACTGTGTGTTCATTTTTATAGGAAAACAGTCATGAAACCCTAGTTGCTTGAGGGTTTAACAAAACCTATATTTGTTTGACAATGATTGGTTGGATCTTTAAAAAAATGTATTGAAAGGGGACTAGATTATCCAAGATCTCATGTATCAAGTGGGTGGAATACTTGCAAAATTTCACTTTCACTATCAAGCACAAGAAGGGACAGTCCAATAAAGTGGTTGATGCCTTAAGTAGGGGAGCACTAATGGTGCAAGAGATTCAATTGCAAAGTTTGGGAGTTGAAGCAATAAAAGGTATGTATGTTGATGATGCAATTTTCAAGGAGATAATTTATGAATATTGTAACCAACCTCATAGCACCACCAATGACAAATGGCTTGAATTTCTTATTCAATATGGTTTATTGTTCAAAGGAGCACAACTTTGTGTACCCAAGTGCTCAATGAGAAAAAAAATTATCGAGGAAAAGCATTGTGGGAGTTTTTGATGCAAGGGAATCTACCAAACACAACATTTCATCAGGGAACTTTTGTCCCAAACACAATTGGAGAAGATCAAATTGAACAAGCACCAAAAATTCCTTTATCAAACTTCATCAATTTCTCTAGTTTCCACATCACTACAAGGCTTCAAAATAGCATGTTAGTATTCCAATTCACCAAAACCATATTCTAGACCATCATTAGCATCAAATTGGTTGAACTTAACACAAAAAACTGATTAGTGGAACTGAACCAACCATTTCACTCAACATCCACCAAATTACACTTCATTTCAACTACTTTCACACCAAGCCTAAAAGACATCCCATCTACCAACTTACCCCAAACCTATTTCCAGACCTTTAAGACATTGTTATCATTATATTTTTGATAGAAATAAACCAATGCACTCACTTACCAATACTGTTCCATCAGTTCTTTTATCCTTTGCAGACAAGACACCACTCTTGCACATTAGAATCATATTTCCAAATCACTCAAACAACAAATATTGCCTTCAAAATATTTTCTAAGCATTAAATATTCTTTGAAAACTTCAATTAGATATTTTCAAATCAAGAACAAACAATCTTATCTCTATTTACTCAGTTTCCTTTTCTTTCCTGTAATCAAGACTCAAACCCTAGTAGCATGGCAATTTAGCTAAATCGGGTATTCCATTCAATCCACAAGGATTCTCCATGAACAAAACACTATCTTAGGAATCCATTTTGGAATATAATAACATATCTCAACATCCAATATCATTGCTTCAGAAAAGCTAACAAAACAATTTACTATCCCACATTTTAGGCAACCAAATAGGCCTAAATATCAAAGCAACCACCATAAAATCAATTCAAAACTAACAAATAAACCAAAATAGTATTTTTTCCATTCTCAAAACTCAATATTCTTCAATTCTTAGGAAAATAAAGGCCCAAAATTTCTCTGAACAACAAAACCCTTGTTATAAGGCTCTTTAATGCTTTTTAGAATGAGGGTTTAATGGAAAGCACTTTATCAAACCTTAAACACACCTACAACCACTTCAATCATGTTTGAATAGGTCTGAATATGCTTTATAGATCAACTCATAGCCTCCTAGATTGCACTTACATCAAATGTTCACTTGTAGCCATCAAGTTCTCATTGGGAAACTCTGTATTTTTAGACAGTCACTCTAGTTTCTCATACATAAACCTCTTTCTTTTGATATAAACCCCTTGAACCTGAAAGTACATATAAAATGGATAAACTACACTAATTTTTAGAGGATAGAGATGGATAGAGATGGAGTTAGAGAATTTAGAAACTCACTATTTACCCTAAACAAAATATAGACAGTTTTAATGAAAAATCACCATAACTTATTCAAAATTGCACAAAAACACATGAAACAAAAAGGAGGAGGGAGATTGATTATTTCATCATTTATAGACATCCACATGAGCCTTTAAGCCTTTACAAATTTGTATAGGGGTCTGAAAACAACTTTTTTAGTATTTTTTGAGAAAAAAAATAGATTTTATTAATGACTTTTCAATTCCTCCAATTCAATACATGCCTATACAATCTCCTGTTGTCTTAGCAATGAGTTACCATGAATTTTTATAGGTTTTACAACTTCCTCCATCGAATAAAACTACCCAAACTGCCTCATGATCTTTCAACTTCCTGATTTTTTCTTTTTGTTGCATATTTGCTTTATTGACAACTTTAGCAATTTTTCAAATTTTACCATTTTTTCACATTTTTATGTAAACTTTTAATTTTGGACCTCTTATACACCTATAATGACTCAAATACATTTATCATGATTTCTCAAGACCTTGTTACATGCTTTTACATTGGAAAATTCATTTTTTTTGAAATTTTGCCTATTGAAGGCATTTAAAGAGCAAGGTGCTCCTACACCAGTTTGGTAGGTCATTTTGGACATGACAAGACATTGGAGTAGCTAAGAAGACCTTATTTTTGGGCTAAGATGCAATAAAATGTAAGGAGATTTGTGGAGAGGTGCACTATTTTTCAAGGAGGAAAAGGAAGCAACACAAATGTAGGGTTATATCTACCTTTACCAATTCCCAATAGACCTTGGGAATCCATTAGCATGGATTTTGTCATGGGATTACCAAAAACACCATGGAGTTTTGATTCAATAAATGACAAGTAGTTGATCGGTTCTCATAAATGGATCACTTCATTGCTTGTAAGAGCATCAATGATGCCTCCTATATTACATGTCTCTTCTTTAAGGAGGTTGTTAGACTTCATTGTTTTCCATTGAGTAAAGTTTCAGATAGGGACAACAGTTCATAGGACATTTTTGGAGGAAATTATGGAGAAAACTTGAAATCAATCTCAATGTTAGTTCTTCCTACCATCCTCAGACTAATGGAAAAACTAAGGTGATTAATAGGAGCTTAGGTAACCTCCTAAGATTCCTTTCAAAGGATCATTCTACTTAGTGGGATCTTGTGTTACCTCAAGTAGAGTTTTCCTATAATAATTCAATGAATAGGATCATTGGCAAGATTCCATTTCAAGTGGTCTATGGTATGCATACAAGAGAAATATTTGAGTTGAGAGATCTAAGTGGTATGGAGAGACAAATTGTTGAAGGTGAGAAATTTTCCATTGCTATGCAATAAATTCATCGCCAAGTGAAAGAGCGGCTCCAAACTATTGTTGAAAAATACAAACAAATGGCAGACTTGAAGAGAAGGGAAGTTTATTTCAAGGTTGGGGATCTTGTCTTAGCACATCTCACAAAGAAATGGTTTCCCAAATTTCAATATTCCAAGTTGAAGATGAAGAAGATAGGCCCTTGTAGGATTGTTCACAAGTTTTCCAACAATGCTTATGAGATTGAATTACCTCGAGGAGTTGGCATCTCACCTATTTTCAATGTTGATGACTTGTACCATTACAAAGGGGATGTCATTGTTGATGAAGGAGCAGGTTCACAACAGCTCTCAAATGCTGAATGGATCAAATATCTTCCACCTAGCAAACCAACAGAGTTAGAGTGCATCATTAGAACCAGAGAGCTCAAGAAGACAAGGGGCAAGCAATACCTCCAATATTTTTTCAAGTGGAAAGGCATCCCCATTGAAGATGACACATAGATGACTGAAGTTGATATCATCAAGCATGACTGTACTGTTGCAAATATTATATCATGTGGAACCTGAGTTCTTTCTCTCCCTAGGGAGTGTGATGCAGGGGCATCCATTTTGATACATTTGTTGTCATTTTGTAAAGGTTTGGAAATTGTTCTCGAACATTGGTTTTGAGTTGATTTTTGTGTTTTTGTGCAAATAAGGTCATTTTGGACCATTTGGGGTCATGTGAGTACCTTTTGAAGGTTAGGTGGAAAATTGTAAAAGGTTGTCAATGTTGTCAATGCTGAGTAGTTAGAGTGAATTTAATTTGAGAGAAGAGACATTTTCTCATGACAAGCAGATGTGGAAATGGATTGAATGAAAAAAACATCATTTTTGTAACATTTCCTTGTTGTTTTCTTTGTGTAGCAGTATGAAATCCAACTTGTACAACCCTATACAGATTGGTACAAACTTGCAATTGATTGGAAAATTTGAATAATCTCTTACTCCTTCAAATGCAATTGGTTTCATGTGATGACACGCCTTAAAAAAATCCTTTTGGATCACTATGCTATTTGTAGCTTGTTTTATTTGTGTTAGTTCATATGCACGTGACACACCATTATCATAATTCATTAAATCATGGTATATATAACATGAGAGATACAAAAAAAATAGGTTACTCTTTGCACAATAAGTTACTTTGACAATTATCATCCATATATTTTCACAATTTCCCATATTCCTTTCATTCATCCATTCCATATCCAAAAAATAATGTGTCATCATAGCTACACAAAATCCTTATCATACATCATCACCAATCATGTTTGTCCACAATGACACATCTACTCATCTTCTTTTGTATTTTGAAGAGATCTTGTGTATCCCATTTCACCCACAAGCTCTCTTAATGGGGCATCACATCCATCATTATTATTCCTCTTAAAAGTTGAGGTAACCTACCGTTGGAGCTCCACTTTATTCTACCCTTTATTCTTCTTTGACACAGTGCCACTTAGTTATGACACTATATCAAAGAGAGAAAATTTTAGATACATAAATTGATCATAGTACAACCTTACCCAAAAGTAACTAAACTACTGAATTATTTAGTTTATCCACTTCACCTAATGTACCCCACCTAATTAAATAATTTAAATATTTAGTTAGCTAGCTTCCTTCATAAATAATTAAATAAACTTTTTATTTAACTATCCAATTTTTTAGCTCACATGATTAAGAAAATTAAATCATTTTATTATTTAAATGGGGCTATATTCTCTCCACAAAAAATTAAGAATAAAGGATTTTGTAAATGCACTTGTCCCCCACATTCCTATAGTTGCAAAAAATTACTATTTTTAGTCTATAAAGTCTTGTCGCTTCATTTTCAAACAAAGTCCATCATTATCCTTCATCACGTCCTTGATCCTAGGAAACTTTTCTCCCATTCTCCACCATTTATCTTCTCATCACACCTCCACCATCCATATTTCCTCCCAAAAAATTATAAATAGATACATTATTCTATGCATTTGATGATCCACTTTATACTAACTTTTTACTATCAAAATAAATATTTTTTGTCCAAAAAGTATCCCCATCTCAAATCACTTTGGGCAAATCAAACTTTATAATGAAGTTTAATGGTGACTTTTCTTTCTTTCATGTTTTTATTTGAACTCCATTTGCATTTTGTACCAAAGGTTTGTTTTAGTTTAGATTATGAAACTTGTCATTTGCATTTGTTTCCTAGTTTTGCATTTTAAACAAGTGCTTACACTAATAAGTCATTTTTGGATTATAAGGAGTGGTTCTGTAAATAATCGTGTAACCTTACATTCTTATGTTTGACTATTTGAATATATATTTGTGTCTTTAAAAAATGACATACATGATGTTCAAAATTTATCAACCTAAGAATAGACCAAAATAAATACTTCACTATAAAGATTGAAAAACTAACTCACTTTTTAATCAATTTAAATTTAAAACTAAAATATTGAAAAATATCTTATTAAAAAATACAAAATCCAATCAAACTAAAACTCATAAAATATATACTAACAAAAAATTAACAAGTGCCATGTAGTGGCCAGTACTTGCCTTTGTAGTATTGTGATTGGAGTTTGAATTTTGTATGTTTTTTATTTTTTTTAATTATGAGAAAGTTAATATAATTATAGAATAATTATCAATAGTTCAAGGAAATTAGTAAAGCTAAAAAATTTGTAAATTTATTGTGTAAATGATATAATAAATCAAGAGATATATTTTTTAAAGATTTTTTAAAAAACAAAAATTTAATAAAATTATATGTATATAATATAATACATTAAAAAAAATTAATAAATAGAAAATATTCTATTTTTAATTGGTTATAATGACAATAAATAAAAGTGAAACACAAAAAATTGTTTTTCTAGTATTGTAATTTAATTATTAAAAAGTCTATTAATTATTTTAATTATAATAAATATTTTACTATAAATTATAAATTAAAAAAATTAGCCAATAGATTATATTATAATTATTTTAAGCTTAATTATTCAGGCCAAAAAAACTATGTAATTTGATGTAAAAAAATTAAATGATCATTACATTTATTAAGATACATAAATTATATTGGGCGGGGGCCCTAGCTCGGTTGGCTAAGTAATTCCGTTGCGGCTCTGCTGGTCACGAGTTCTAGTCTCCCCCGTCCCGTGGTACCGGAGGGCGTGTCGCGCCAGCGCCGCCGGTCACGTTAAAAAGTTTACAGGACACTGCAGTTTATAGGGGGTCTGCTACCCGATTCCTCAGTCAAAAAAAGATACATAAATTATATTATACATATTATTATTTAATATTTACTATTATATAAATTTAAGTTTAAATAATTATTATTTTATTATATTATAAAATCATTTCATTTCATTTATATTTTATTTAATATAAAATTATTTAAGCAATTTATATTATACTATCAATTTGATTTGATTTTTTTTAATTTATATTTATAATTTCCTTATAATATTTTAAATTTGAATATTTAATTGATTTTTAGATAATATAATTAAATTAAAATTATTAATTATTAATATATATATTTTTTTTAATAAAAAGAGTGTAAAAACTTTATTGAATCAGAACAACATTACAAAGTAAGAAGAAAGAAGCCACAAGGGGCCCAACAAAACAAGAATTAATTCACACCCAAGAAGCATCTCATATCCTCCGCAACCCACTCCTCAAGAACAGGGGCCATGTCATTAGGAAGATTGCCCCAACCATCCACATACCAAGAATCCTTCCTCTCTGACGCCCATCTAGCCAAACCATCAGCCACCCTATTCCACTCCCGCGGAATATGGCAAAAAACAATGGACTCCAGAGAAGAGCACGTAGAAATAATCTGCTTGACAACCACAACAAGCTGCCAATTCATATCCTCCAACTGCCGCTTATGCAACATATCAATAACCACCTGAGAATCAGACTCACAAACAATCCACCGCCACCCAAGGCCAACTGCCTGCTCAATCGCCATAAGGATAGCACTAGCCTCCATAAGATTATTGATATGCAAACCACGATACATGGAAAAGAAAAACACCACCACTCCCAAGCTGTCTCTACCAATACCACCAACTCCTGCATGCCTAGGATTACCCCTAGAAGACCCATCCGTATTGATTTTTAGCTCCCCAAGAGTAGGCAGACACCAGGAGCCATCACGAACCACCCTCTCACGCCCACATCTATGATGCACACTGCCCAAATTTCTCCTATCCCCAGCAACAAGACCCAAGGAATTAACAACACCCAAGTCCCCAGGATCAACTGGCACAGACAAATCACACTTTGCAAACAAAGACTCTTGCAAAGCCCCAAGAATCCACCTCCAAAGTTGCTCAAAGACCAATTTTTTATCCAAGAAAATCCATCTGTTGCGCTCCAACCAGAGATGCCAAATAATCAAACTAGGACTAATGCTCTAAGCAATTTTTAGAAAAGAGGTTTTGGCAGGAGATGATCCCTATCTCCTCCAAAAATCATCCAAGGCAGAGACATGGCAACACGGTAAACTCCAGAGATTCCACCAGTGATGCCAGATATTCTTAGCAAAGGAACACTGAAAAAAGAGATGTGAGAGGCATTCATCATGCTGACCACACAAAACACACATGGAAGGGCCTTGGAACCCCCGTTTCCAAAGATTGTCCCAAGTAAGACACTTACCTTGGACAACAAGCCAAGAGAAAAAATTACACTTAGGCCAAGCAAACTTATTCCAAACATGCTTCCACCAAGGAACCTCAGAGCTCCCAAAGGCTTGTTTATCTAAAACTTGATAATCAGAGGCTACCGAAAATTTACCTCACAAATCAGGACCCCAAGCAAGAATATCCCTCCCAAGAAGAGAGTTATAGGTGTGATCTGAAAGAATTTTAGCAAGCATTTGACGATCCTCCAAAGCCCCCCCAGGAGGCCAATCCTGAGGGTCCTTCCACCTGGATATAGTAATCTGACTCAAAGAGTGTTGAGATTTGAAGTCAGCCACATGACACCAACCCGCCTCCTCAAAAATCTGGCACAAGTCCTGAAGGTGGGGATGAGAAGACAAAATAGGGGGATGACCATCCCAAGAGTCATGCCAGAAGAGAGCTTCCCGACCCCCATTACAAATCCAAAAAAGGCCCTGTGTCACAAGCTTGGCACCCCATTTGAGGGTACTCCAGATCATAGAACCTTTCCCCTCCAGACTGAATCTTACAACCTCCGTGCTTTCCACCGCACCCAAATATTTGAGGGTAAGACTTTTAGCCCACCACATATGCTGTTGAGAACACCAACGCCAATATAGCTTAGCAGCCAAGGCCTACCCATTCAAATCAGTTCATCGTAAACCAAGACCCCCTTCATGCTTCGACCTGCAAACAACATCCCATTTCACCAAGCTCCACTTTCTATGAAGAAGGTTACCAGACCACAGGAACTGATGAGACAGTCTCTCGAAATCTTGAATAAAACTTGAAGGAGCAGAAATAACAAAGCACTTATAAAGAGGGAGGGCCTAGATTAGAGACTTAAGAAGAGTCACTCTTCCAGCTGAGGAAAGCCACCTACAAGTCCAATGGCTGACCAAACTTTGAAACTTGTCAAGGGTCTCTTGCCAAAACCTTTTTGGGAGAGAACGAATGGCAAGAGGGATTCCAACATAGAGAAAAGGAAGCGAACCGATCTGGAAATGAAGAATACCTGCTAATCTCCTTTGGATACTCTTAGGAGTATGAAAGAAGTAAATGAGAGACTTTCCCTCATTAATGTGCTGCCCAAAGGCTGCCAAGTAGCTGTCCAAAACATTGCGCCAGTTCAAAGCCTCCTCAACCCTTTCCCTACCCATCAAGGCAGTATCATCAACAAACTGAAGATGAGTTTGAGGAGGAAGATCATTTCCCCAATTCCAACCCTGAATCAAGCCACTTGCTACCTGAGCACGAATAAGCCTTCCCAGTCCCTCCGCAAGAAGGATGAATAAGTAGGGCGACAAAGGATCTCCTTGTCTGAGGCCTCTAGAAGCACCAAACAACTCAGTGGGCTCACCATTGAGAAGCACTGAGAAGGAGGAAGATGTAACACAACTCCTAACCTAATCAATCCAATCACTAGCAAAGCCAAAAGCTCTAAGAATCTTGAATAGAAAGCTCCATTTAACGCGATCATATGCTTTTGCCATGTCCAACTTGATAAACATAGATTTTTCTTTTGAGGATTCCATAGAATGGATGGTCTCTGCTGCAATCAGAACACCATCCATGATCTATCTGCCAGCAACAAAGCCCCCCTGCTCCTCAGATATTAACCCACCAAGCCAAGGTTTCAGCCTTTTAGCAATCAACTTAGTAATAATCTTATGAACAACGTTGCATAATGCAATACGCCAAAAAAGATCCAAAGAATTAGGCCCCTCCTTCTTTGGAATGAGAGCTAAAAAGGTTGCATTCAGAGACTTCAACATTTGTTTATTCATGAAAGATTCCTTAACAACCTCTAAGAGGTCCAACTTAACCACCTCCCAAAACTCCTGAAAAAACTCAATAGGGAATCCATCAGGCCCCAGAGCTTTACCTTTCTTCATCTGAAACACAACGTTCTCAAGCTCCAACAAGGTAATAGGAGAAAGCAGTGATTCATTCATTTCATTAGACACTAGCTGCGGGATACAGTTCACAATCCTTGTTTCAGCCTCCTCAGCTGGAGGCAAATCTTCAGAAAATAACGAAGAGAAATATCTTATGCATTCCATAGAGATAGAAGCAGAAGAGGACAAAATTTCCCCATTAGACGACACAAGAGAAGAAATAACATTTCCTTGCCTCTGGTCTTTAACTGAGTTGTGGAAAAAAGAATTATTCCTATCCCCAGCCTGAATCCATTCAATACGAGACTTTTGTTTCCAAAAAATTTCTTCTCTTAACTCCCATTCCTCTACCACTTTTGTTGCAGCAATCTCTGACAAACTCAACTCTTCTGTTAGGCCTTGCTCCTGAATCTGCCTGGTGATTAAGTCCAAATTATCTTGAGCCTTTTATTTTTCATGAAACAAATTACCAAAATGTTGCCTATTCCATCTTTTCAACTTGTATTTGATGTACTGTAACCTCTTTGAGAATGAATACATAGCAGAGCCATAAGCTGGCTTTCCAAGATCCCACCAGCCAGAAATCATATCATGAAGAGACTCATCCCAGAGCCACATAAGTTGGAACTTGAAAGTCTGTCTAACACATCGTTGAGGCACAACAACCACAAGCTTAATAGGCCAATGGTCGGAGCCACGACAATCCAATATTTCAGAACTAATCATCCACCTATCCCCCATCCAAAAACTAGACACCAAAAATCTATCTAGTCTTTCAGAGATAGCAGCATCTCCAGTTCTCCTATTATTCCATGTGAAGAATCCATTAGTTGGTTTGACATCAACTAACCTCAAAAGAGCCATATTATCCTGCAAGAGTCTAGAGGAAGGCTCCAAATGAGCACTACCTCCTCTCTTCTCTTCTAAAGAAATGACAGCATTAAAATCGCCAGCCAGGATCCAAGGCAGGTAAGGATCCAAAGACCTCACATGTCTAACATGATCCCACAGTTGAGCTTTACCTTGGAAATCAGTCAGAGCATAAATATTAGAGAAAATAACTTTCTCCCCTGACTCTAAATGAGAAGCAACACAAGAAATGGAGCTCTTACAGGAGATCCACCAAAGAGGACTAACCTTTCAGGGATCCCAGAAACAAGCCACTCCACCAGAGTTCCCAGAAGCACCCACACATTGACATTGGCCACGACCCCAAATATTAGGAGCCACACTTAACAAACTATCCACTAATAACTTAGTTTCCTGTAAGAAAATCACATCCAGAGAATGAATGCGAATCAAATCTCGAATAGCCTTTTGTCGAGGGATGCTATTCATACCCCTCACATTCTAAGAAAGAACTATCATTGTTGGGGATGGGAAAAGTGAGCATCAATAGTCTTCACCGAACCAGCCTCAACCAATGTCTCACCAGCAAGCTTCACCTTTTCTTGGTCCTTTTTGCGACCAACCTTAACTGATTTCTCTGGAATCCCTTTCTTAAAATATTTTTGTTGCACACCCAAAATAGAAGAAGAAGGTTTAAGCTTACCTAAATCAGGGCTATCCCGAGCCTTCGAGTAGACCTTACCAGCACCAGAGGGGCCACCAGAATCACCAACCACCCCATCCCCCTCACCCATAGCTAGGGCGGAAGGAGCTAGACCGAGCCCCATCTGAGGATCCTGGGCACCAAGTTGATCCACACCAGGGACCACCAAAGGCTGTACCTCAACCGACTCTTTAGAACCAGAGCCATCCACCATTTGCATGTCAGCTGTAAACCCTTCCTCCTGAACTAACCCATCCAAAGCCTCAAATCTATTGCAAGTTTCCCCATCCTGTCTATCTTGAAAAGGCCTCTTCTGGCCTCGACCTCGATTGCGAGGTTTAATAGGAACAAAACCTTCTTTATCCATGTCCAAACCCTGCTCTGGAACCTTACCCTTTTCCACCCTCGTATTAGGTTGGGTATTTGCATTAATTTTACCTCCTGTGCTAAAAGCCCAAGGACACCTCCGCAATAGGTGTCCATATTCATGACATAGTCGACACCGAAAAGGCAACATTTCATAATCCAATGGCTAGGTCTAGGAATTAGAGCCAACAGTCAAATCAATAGAATTAGGCAGAGGCTGACTTAGATCAATCTCGACACAAACCCTCGCATAAGTAAAGATTCTCTTATCCAAAGTATGTTGAGAAGGACCAATAGGCTTACCCAGTAATAAAGTAATCGATTGTAAAATATCAGTTCTCCAACATTCAAGTGGCAGTCGAGGAAGGCAGACCCAAACCGGGACCCTCGAAGGCAGCTCTTCTGCCGAATTAAAGCCTACATGCCATGGTTTTATGAAAAGACCTACTTGGTTATAAAAATAAGGCCCCCCTTCAAATGCCTTATTTCGATCTGAAATGCACAAGAAGTCTACCAAAAAGAAGTTGTTTGCAGCCAACAAAACATCAAAGTCACCCTCCAGAGACCATGTCTTGCGGATCCAAGTGACCAAGAAAGAGAGAGAAACCCTCAACCCCATAAACTTACAAATCAAAACATGATTACTGTAGTACTCCAAATCCTCAGCTACTGCCTCCGATTGAATCACCAACACAGGACGAACTTGCGCCCTCTCCAAACATCCATTTACCTTATGCATTTTAAAGGTATTCAATTTTGTCCTACCCTCTCCAAAGGAAGCCCCATCACCAGTCTCCATCATAGCATCATCTCCCCTCACCTCACCAGTCGATGCATTCAATGCCATTGAAACCACCCACCAAAGCACTAGACAAAACCCCAAACCAATACCAGCCCACTGCAATTTACATGCAAGAGAAAAAAACCTCAAGGAACACCACCCAGCACAGGGAAGAAAAAAGATCAACACCCAGCCAACAAAGGATATAGAGAACGCAGGCCAAGAACCACCCCCACACCAGAATCATGTGCCCAACAGCCAACACCAAGCAACTCCAAAGGAAACCCGCGCTCAGACAAAAGGAGAGCAGAAAATGGCCACCCCTGGCCTCAACCCACACCACACCAAAACCCGTCCCCCTCACAGGGGCCTAGAAAATGAACAGAGGAAGCTAGGGCACGGGTGCCCTAGCTCGCCCACAGCAGGCTCCCAAAAATTCCATCCATTAATTATTAATATTAATATAAATACACATAGCTATCTTTTAATTCATTAAGTTAAAATTGAGGATATATACAATAACAAACTTACTATCTTATTCCTAATTTTATGATAAATATTTTCTCTTTATATTGATAACAAAATATGTTATTTACAATGTGCAAAGAACAGATAGGCAAAAAATGTGAAATCCACTAAAAGATAAAGTTCTAGGTTGAAGGCTATGTACTTTAAATTTTAAACTACAACTTCTAAATATGCATTGTTAATTAGTTCTGTTAATGATAAAATTTTGGATCTTATAATTTTGAACTGTTTCTTTTTGTTCATTATTTCCTCATTTGTGTATGAACAAGTAATTTCTCTAAATTTGAAACCAATTAGTAATATTGCTTAGCTCGCTGTTAAGTGTTATTTATGAAATCTTAACACCTATGTTAAATAACAATATGATAAATATGTAGAGTAATATGTGTTAAGTGTTATTTATGAAATCTTAACACCTATGTTAAATAACAATATGATAAATATGTAGAGTCAGATACACACAGCAAGATGAGTGATAATAATCATATATAATATTCAACTTCAAATCAGAGAAACAAAATCCAAATTAAGCCAATCAAAAGAGACTTCTGTTTGAGAAACAAGTCAGGCCAAACCGAAGTTCCTAAGGAGGGTCTATTGTTTGAAACTTAACCTAATTTAGAGCCCTTTTGAACTTTTGAAGTATAAGTTTACTATGTTTTGGTAGAGAACAATCTACTATAGAGGTTTCTATAACTTGACAATACCAAAGACCCTTCTAGAATAAACAAGCAAATAAAAGTTTTGGGACAACTTCATAGTTTTAAATATATAATGGCCTCAATAAATTTTACTTCCAAACCTAGATAAAATTCCAGATTCCAGATAAAGTCATACCTAAAACATATAGAATGCATCATCCATCCCATGGAAGAGATAGAACAAAATATAGAAGCAAGCAATATTTTAAGATCATTATACAATTCCAAGGACACAAGTACAAAAATATATTCACGTTCCGAAACAATTTCTCAAACATGTTCATTTGGAAAAAAATGTGTGATTTTGTTGTTGATTACAAAGAATTGACAACATTGTTGACTTGTACGTTCTTCTTTTTTATCACATGGGTACACCAAGTAATCTACAAAATTTGGAATCCTAGATATACTTGATAAGGTTTGTATGGATAAAGTATTTCCCCTCAACTTTTGAAGCAAAATATAAGAGAAGGATGTTATCACTTGAATTTTTCTTTAGAAAATTGAAGAAACTTATATCAGTAGTCTTCTGTGGGAAGGTGGGTAATTGCTGAAAAATGGCCAGAACTTAAATATTTGATGAAAATTATTCTGCTTAAAAATTAAAATATTCTCAATTAAATGGTTGACCTTGGGTTTACTACTTTAAATATCTCTTCAAATTTTATGTAAGTAATTGTTGAGAGTGATCAATCCATAGTCATTCAAATATCTTTGAAATAGCCTTGGCTTTACTACTTTTTTGTAGGATTCAAGCTTAGGGAGGGGTCTCCTTAGTCCTCCTGTGGCTTGCCTGGTTCATAGGGCAAATATTTTACCAGTAGCTATAGAATCTCTTTTTTCTTTTTGAGGCAACCATCCTTGTTTCATACTTGTTTAGGTTATTTAAAATTTAGAGCATCACTGTCTAGTAAGTCTTCCTTCACCTGGTCAAGCTTGAATTAGATGTTCTTTACTCCTTATTCACACATAATTATTAGCTTTAACTATGCAGCACTTGTTATGGGTTGTAATCACATTGCTTATCTCTAAATATAGGGGATGAAGAATGTTATACTCAAAAACTCCATTTGGAAGTATGGTAGGCTATAATAAAGCAGATGTGTGGTTAAGTGAGAAGGTAAACAGAGCCAGAGCTTCTAGACCCTTTTTCCACTTAGTTGGGCTAAATGCTATTTTACCAAGGCTAGTTTTTCTTATA
>VDFB02361420.1:0-65667 GCA_007258455.2 Sequoia sempervirens | reverse complement strand
CAATCAAGGATTAGTGTGTGGTGTAGGATCCATGGTGGAAGCACTTTAATCATTGTAGTGTAACCCATGAAAGTCTCTCTTTAATGGTTGTGCTATGTAGAATCCATGCCATAGAGTCACTTTAACTAGGGTGTGTAAGGAATCATGAAAAACCACTTTAAACATTATTGTGTGTGTATGATATAGGATAGGATGTAAGTCCACCTCAATTTGATTGTGTAATGCATATATTTAAGGTATGCGAGAGGTTTTGTGGAAAGGAGGGCTAAAGAAGTCAATGGTTTGTATTGAAATGTTTTGTTTATAAAAGATGTGATTATGTAAGTGTGTCATAGAAAAAATGACCTCTTTCTTGACATGGGAATAATTCATGATAAATTGGACTTAATGAGGCCTTGATTTAGTGTTGTGAGACATTTTATGCATCCACACTAGGTCTTGGACCCTTGCAAATTGAATAAAATGCATTTATTAATGTCTTGTGAAGGTGTTGTGAAGTGTTGTAACACATTTCTAGACTTTTCTAGACTCTTTTTATTATAATTCATCTAAAAATCACCTTTTTATCCCTTACCAAGTCCTATTCTAAAGTGTTGTAAAGTCTTGTAACAAGATTTCATGCCTTTCTAGGCTTAATTTTACTATTTACACCTTTCTTATGCTTTATTTGACCCCTTTATGCCCTTATAAGGCTTAATTAAGTGTATTTTTGAATGTAAACCCGACAAGTAACATTAAATGTGACTTATTTCTCGACACCCACTTTCAAGTCCAAGGTGGGACCCATTCGCCATGGGTGGTGAATGAGTCCCTCTTGGCTCCAAATTCAAAATATTTCAAAATTTTTTTCGGGTTTTTTATCCAAATTTACCTTATGTCGGCTTGTGATGAGGTATTATTGGGTTATTAAGGAACAATTGTGTATAAATAAGTTTTTTTCTCCTCATTTTACATCTCCCATCTCCTATAAACAATTCTTCATTATTCATCCATCATTCTTCCATCTCAAGTCAAGCAAGTTAGGGTTTCATCATTTCAAGGCATTGAGATAGCAATTTTCAGACATTCAAGGGAATATTCTTCATGTTTTGTTGCAGAAATTGAAGGTAAATCATCATGGCAAGGTAATCAACTCCATTATTGCATGTCTCATTTCATTCTTTCATCATTTTGGTTTAATTACCTAAAAGGGGTTTGACCAAGGCAAACCCCCATGCCCTAACATTCAACATTTATCCTTCTTGTCTTGTGTGTTTGCAGATTTAGGTCTCTTGGAAGCTTGGAAATAATTAAGAATCAAGTTGAAAAATTTCTTAAGTCTTCTCTTCATTCAACAAGTCAAAATATCAACAAAAACTCACTTTCAGACCTAGAAATCAGAGTTTTAGAAGCAAACATCGGTAGAGAATCAAAGTGAAGACCGAGAGCTCTAGATTCCACCTTTGAATATTCAAAAATTCAAAAGTGGAATCATTCGCCATGGGTGGTGAATGAGTCCCACTTTTAGGTTAGTTTTTGGTTTTCTGCATTTTTAGATACCCTTTTGGTTGAAACAGGTTCCGGAACAGTTTTGCAGAACTAGGACTGATTCATCCAGAATGGCGAATAAGTCCCACTAGGCCTAAAAATCAGCATCAACAACATTCCAAAATCCATTTCCAATCTTCATCCATATTCCAAGTGCATACTTTCAGTTTCCTCAATTTCTGTTGCAATTTGCATTCGTTTCTAGGTGCTTTTGCATTACACAATGTATTTTCAAACAAATTACATTTCTTGGATTTGTATTAATAATCAAAAGCTTCCTTTAGTTTTCTTCATTTAGATAAGCTCATTTAGACATATTCCATCCATATTTGCATTAATCTTGAGTGTAGACATAAGCATTTTGGCCCTCCTTTCTCCTTTTAGGTGAAAAACCCTAGAAGTGCTAGAAAGGATTAGGACATGCCAAAAATCTATGCTACAATAAGTTTAAAACATAGGACACAAGGATTTTGCCCTGAGTGTGAGGAAAATTGTTTTGTAAGAATATTATTAGCTAAAGAACATGTACTAAATTTTTCTTAAGATGTAAAACATACATTCCAAAAAAATTTAGAAAAGTTTCTTCTAGAGTAGAGGACCTTTTATAAGGCATGATATCTTATTCTTTTGTGAAATTTGTTCATGTACATGTCCATAGTGGCTGCATTTAGTGGATATCTACTGGAATACACTTTAATGCACTCCCACCACCTTCATTCATATTCATTAATGTTCATTGGTCCTCTTAGACTAATAAAATTGATTATTGATTCCCTTTCATCATTACGATTGTCATGATCCCATTTGAGGTGCTTTGTGTGTGCTATTTATATCTTCAATATTTTATGAGACATTAGATGAAATAAAAATATAATAGCACTCAATCTCACTCTAGCACAATACAATAGTTTTTTGTTACATTTCATGAACCCCATGAACCTCCACATTATCATTTGATCTCACTTTCATGCACATTAAATATGCACGTGCTAAGCCTATTCATACACACCACTCACCAACTCAACCACATTTGGCCAATGGTGCTACAATAAGATATATCCTACCATCATTTCTTATCATGTTGTGCCACTTGATCTCTTCTACCATCATTCTTTTTGGTGTGGATGACACACCTCCATTCTAACATTTATACTCATTAATTTGGGCATTGCATCAACAATAAAACTACTAGGTCATTTGGTTGCAATTGTTCTCATATTGTAAGGGTTTTGGGACCCACCTCATTTTGAATCATCTTTTAATGGACTAATGGTGTAATATTATTTTTGAAATAATGCATCCCTTCTCCTTTGCATTACACGATCCCTCTAATCCTCTACATGATCATTTGATCTTTTTGGTCTATTAATGTTTACATGCATAGTGCATACATATACACTAAGTTTATTAGGCCCCACCACATGCTAAATCAACCACAACTGGCTAATGACACAATCCAAAGATTTTTGGTCTCTAGCATCCCTTTGGGTTGTGCCAACTATGAAAGCTTCCATGTCACGAGGCTTGTAATACTTCTTGCTAACAATGCATGATCTCAGGCCTCACTATCCACCATCTCATTCTTGTATAGCTATTGGAACATTCCTAGATGTTTGACATCCCTTCAGAATTGTGACAACCATGAGACCTTCTAGGTCATTGTTTAGTCATATGACTAGCCCCACTGACAATATAAAATTTTGTCATCAAGTTGTGCCAACCAATATTTTAGCCACACCATCTTATTTGTGGACCTTTCTATGACACCTTCTTCTTGTGACTCTTTTTTACATCATCTCCCTTTCACACACATGATAAATTATATCAAGCCTATCTTTTGTTAACTCATCCTCTATCCATCAATAGAAAAAAAATCTTATGAAACCTCCAAAAGGATATTTATTTGATTACAT
The DNA here is from genome assembly GCA_007258455.2 of Sequoia sempervirens. Classification (NCBI taxonomy): domain Eukaryota; kingdom Viridiplantae; phylum Streptophyta; class Pinopsida; order Cupressales; family Cupressaceae; genus Sequoia; species Sequoia sempervirens. Next base: position 62,227 of record VDFB02361420.1, on the reverse strand, counting down.
GTTCCATTAGATCAATTTCTAATTTGATGGTTAGAGGAAAACAATAACATAAAAGAAAAAAATAATTTTTTGGATTGTGGTAGTTCACCATGTAGCACCTTGCTAAAATCACTCTTTGACAAGTTCAATATTTTAAATAGGCAAAGGAAGGTGGGCCTACCAAAGGGTGACGTAGCCAACTTGAGCCAATGGTTCAACATGATACTACCAATACCTCTACCTTTTTCTTGGGGTTACACTAATTGTTGGATGGAGATAGTGCAACTATTGCAATCTAGAGTTTCATTGAGCTTTGACAACATTATAAGGATGCGTAAGTCTGCCATGTTGCACTTGATGATACCATTGAACAAAGTGCTTATATTATGATAAAATAAGATCAAAGGGACTCTTCAATACCAATGTGCAAATATTGAACTAATGGCACATCAAGCCCTTTACAATATGATTGAAAACACTTGTAGGTTGCATCCATCATTAGATTAAAAAAATATCAACAATGCAAAATTTTATTGGTTCTCCATCTAACAGTAATGAAATTTGACATTCTATCTCATTTATTAATGACAATTATAAGACCACTTACCCTGATTTTAGCATGACTATGGTAATTTCTTGCCTGTTTGTACCCTATAATTTATAGTCTTGAGGTCAAGATGCATGCTATTGTACTCTCCAAATTTGACTTACCAGTATTATTTATTAATAAAAATGGTGGGCACTAGCATTTCATATGTGTATGAGTAGATCTCTTTTGTTCACATGGAAAAAGAAAATGTAGTTGAGTATTATTTGGAGGACTATCTTCTTCACATGGGAGAAGCGTCTTAAATTTGCAACAATATTTACTTAAGGGTTGCTCTGGTAAGATATTTTTTTCAAAAAGACCAAACCTCCCTATAGATCAATGCTTGCTCGAAGCATCTTAAATTTGATTTTGTTTGTAATTTTTTTTTAATTTTTACTTGAGATGATCCTCAAGAATATCAAAACTCTCTCATATATAGGTTTGTAAATAAAAATGAGGGTTTCTGGGTGCTAAAATCCATCAAAGTAGAAAGCTAAAAACCTTAGAGAAAGATGCAATGGAAGAAAAATTTAAAAATAGAAAAAATAACTTGTCACTCCTTTTAACAATAATTTCTTCTCTTTGGTAGATTTCATTCAACCTAGGGTGAATTGATAAGAAATGGGAAATTGTAACATTTTAGAAACAAAATTTAAAAACCAACAAAACAACAAGTGATCAAAGAGGCACAAGGTGAGAAAGGGGAAGGCTTTTAGAAGCCAACTCAAAAATTCCATTATATTAGAATTAGTTTGAAGAAAGTTTTATTATTCATGCCATGCAGGGTTGTGTGTTGGATTGTGAAATCATCATTGGATATCAAAATGCTTATCAACTTAGTTTAGGAAGTTACATATTTTTCTCCCTTGGGAAAGACATTCTTCCTTGATGGGTAGGTGTTGTCTTTCAAAATTGGCATAAACCTACCTTGCTTGATGTCTCACATTTGAACTTGCAAAATGAAATGTAGGATAATGTGTAGCATAGGAACTTTGTAAATGAAAATAAAGATAATTTTACTTACCATCCATGTGGGGTCAAAATATACTACTTTGATATGGAAAAAGAGATCCTAGACCTAATGAGTAGATTATTAAGATCAACACTTCCTTGCATCAACATTAGACACCAATCCAACAAGGTGATAAGATTGGCTACCAACCTAAAAGGAGTGAGAATCTACCTTGGACTTGGTTCTTTTGTTTCCCTAAAACTTGATTGGATCTAATGTTAATTAATTACTATTTAACTATGTAACCTAATTTGAAAATTCAATTTTTTTGCACAAACAAAACTAAAAAGTCATACATTGAAAAAAAATATGAGCACAAAATTTTATGCACTTGTATTGTAAATATGGAGCTGATTTAGGAGGTCAAGGGTGTTGGTGCCCTTGAATGAGAAGTATAGATCCTGATTTGTAACTTTCTAACCTAGAACCTACATAGCTACACTCTTCTCTTCCTCTCTAAAATTTTCTATCTTCAGATCTAAACCTATGAAAGCGCAACAAAGAGAGGGAAATGGGTTGCTATATAAGAGTTTACCTTGGTCAAACCCCTATTTTGGTATTTCTACCTCCATGAATAGTTGATTGATTGACTGATAGAATGTGTGTGCTACTAACCTTAAATATGTCTAAGGCTGTAGTGAGCTAAAATAAAAAATCCTACTCAAATGTGTTAGAGAAGGATTCCTAGATGACATGAACAAGATCAACCCAAGGGAAATTCAAATACCCTTAGGAAAATCCAAATGCATAAATACCTTTCTTAGGGAAACAAGTAGATAAAAGCTTGAAGATGAGAACACTTTGAAAAAAATTCATTAGGTGTTTGAAACAAGCCAAAGATATCTCAGAAACCTAGATTCTATCATGTTCTTCCATTGAAATCAAATTCCAATCATTGTGCTAACTTGAATAATTTTGAAATTCGCCTAGTAACTATAAAAAAATGGATGTATTTTGACAAAGCTCTTATGTAGTAATTGCTTCCTCTCCTTAATTTGAAATAATAATGCATGTTTATATAGTGGAACACAAAAATAAATTAAAGTGTAGGCCGACTCATTTAATTTTAATTTTTGGGATTAATTTATCATCAATTCTTGGGTTTGAATTCACTTTTTTGAAATTTGAGGTTGACAAAGATGAGAAATCAAATTTACTAGGAAAAAAACTTGGACTAGGGTGCTAGCGCTCTTGTATAGCCCTTTTCCCAAGGTTAATTTGGTGACATAGGATAAATAAAGTAATTTATTTAGGGTAGCAATCAAACATTCTCCTAGGTTGATAGGAAGGGTCAAGGCTAGGGTAATTTTAAAAATGCATCAAGGGGAGAGGTTATTAAAGCGAGCTCCAAATGGAGCATAGAATTATACGTTCACCTTAAGGGAGTATAATTTATGATGCTATATTTAGCCCCCACTTTAGTAGCCATATGAAACTAAATGCATATGCAAGATAAAGTATTGAAAATAAATCATATCATAAAAGGATATCCAAAAGGATACTGTAGAAGATGCAAAAAATTCACCAAGAAAGAGAATGGAGCTCCCAACATAGTATCTTTTAAACCACAACACTAGGAGCCACATCTTATAAACCCAATTTGTTAGAAATTCAAAACCATCCTACACATACAGAAAAATGTATTAGTCAAATACTTCTAATGCAAATGAAATTCGAGGGTAGATGTATGCCCCCCATTTTGGCTTGCTTTATGGAGGTGGAAACATGGTAGCTATCTTGCCACATCAAACTAATTATAGTTTTGATGAGAACATTTCTAGTAGGGTCATGAGAACATAACACTAGTTACCAACAAGTATACAACACGAAAGAGGATGAAAACATGATTCCAATAAAAAAATAACACAAAAATCGGAGTTAACAACCCCAAGTTATGTTGCTTTTAAGACACTATGATATTAGTGGTATGTTATCACATTTAGGTATAAGTTATAACTATTGAATTCTTAACCATTCATTTTAACCTTGAAATTTGAGAACCTTGAGAGATAAGCCCAACATTCCTAGGAGTGAAGATTCCACACCAACAAGAATATCACACACTGAGGCTCGAGGCCTTGAGGAGGCATGTCACACAAGGCATGTCGACATGAGAGGTACATTATGTTTTCACTTTCCCTATAGGTTGGAGCTCGTTTTAAGTTATTTTTTATGATTCCTTACAAAAGGGGGTTCCCCTTACCAAGTTGGGAACCCTAGACCTCCAAGGGTGGCCTTGACCAATAGTGGTACCCTTGACCAACATGGGAGCCCTTGACTAGGAACAAAGTCTTTGTAATTTGGTACCTTTATTTTGACTTGTCAGTTGATGTATAACTAATGAGATAATTTTTTTGTTGAATGATAGGGTCCACAACATATATGGGAGCACTTTTGGGGTCGTCTATATACTCTTCTTCATGCAAATTCTCCAGTACTCCCAATGGAAGAGCAACACCATGTATGCGATGTTAGACTATTCTAGGTGTACACCATGCTCACCATGAGATATCATGACGTGGTGTTGATGAAACTCATGGGGAGATGGGATGCTGATACCTCTACCTTCCATCTACTGATAATAAAGATGGAGGTGATATTGGAGGATGCATACCACATTCTTTGAATACCCATACATAGTAGGGTTGTTAGTTATGTGGAGGGGAGGATCTCAGATCAGATTTTATCTGATTAGTATTATTTCACCTACCACGATATGCCACTAGATGGCAAGGGCTGAATTTTGCTGTAGTGGATGCTATATAGAGATGTTGATATACCAATCATTCATCATATCATGATCACTATGGTAACATTGGTGGTCACAATAGATGGCCAAGGAACACACCTGGATGGGAGCCTCATTCATACTATATGAGTGATAGAGGAATGAAAAATCATGTTCACTTAGAGGTGAAGCATTTTGGCACACCTGTACCATGATATTAGGTGATACACCCATTATGAGACACAAAATATTATGACATGCACACTCCTCCAAGTTTTTATGTTTGAGCACATCGCTTGCACACAACCTACAAAATAAAATAGAGAGGTAGCATGGACCTATCCTCGAGTCTTTTGTTTTCCTTTAAAGATACCATGGTAGTACGAAGATGTGCTATACTAGCGCATCACATTCAATTGATTGGATGTTGTAGATGTGATTTGGAGACCCTATAGGACTTGATAACCTTAGACAGGCATGCCACAATAGATTACTAGGATGCAACACAATCACTTCTTTGTTGGTCTCTATGAATACATCGTGATGCATTTTTACTATGATCAGGTGACCAAACAATTTAGTTGCATTTAGGAGGTTTCCATCCCTCGATCGAACTATCTCAAGTCAACTCACAACAATTCCAAGTCACATGAAATAACTATCCTATCATCACAGGCGTACTGCTAAATGACTCATATAATAAGAAGTGAGACAAAAATTCAATATCTAAGGTAGATAATATCATATATAGAAATGCATACATTAGATGGTGAGATAATAGACATCCACATCCCATATTTCTTGCTAATCATCCTACTAGTGATCTCGAGCAATTTGGTCATGAAATCGATGTTGAAAATGGAGGTAATTATGCAACTTAATACTTTGTAAAACTATTGTAGTTGTAGATCTAATTAAGTATTCTTTGTTACAATTTCTTTGTGGATGGTTATCTATTTAGATCCATTTTACCATTTGTAGAAGTAGATAAAAGATAGAAGAATAAGACCAGAAGAAAGAAGTTACACAACATATACAGTGGAGAAACCCTTTCGGGAAAAAACTCCACCAAGAATCAATGTATTATTTAATCTCATAATAAGATTACAATAATTCCAATCCTTTCTTTAGATGCTTCTTTTGCTTTCAACAATTCTTCTTCACAACTTGCAATAAAATATGATGAAACTCTCTTCAACTTGGTTGAGATAAATAGGCAATAATGAGACAAGTTTACAATTACAAAGCACAATCCTTATCTCACAAAACCTATGCCTATCCTTTGCAAGTAGAGTTCTACCATGAAGAAAAATGTCAAAACAAGTCCGTCCATTTGGGCATCCCAAACTAAAGTCATAACTCAATGTTGATTTTGAAGATATATTCTAAGCTTATCCTCAAAGTTGGCACCCAAGAATGGCCCACTTAACGTATTCTTATAAAAATATTATCATGCAAAAGTGTTAACTCCAAGAAGCCAACTTGGATGCTCAAGGTGGGTCCAAGTCAATCTCTGTTAATTGAAACATATCTCTCCACCATTCATGCAAATAACATGCATGATTGATCATCCCCTGTTAAATGAAAGTAGTCACCTATTATCTATCATGCAACTCAAGTCATTAGTCATGCATTCCAAGTCAACTGAAGTCAACTAGCATTCAATTGAAACTAACTACATGCAACTAAAGATATCTGAACCATAACTGAATTGAACTGAACTGAACTGAACTGAACTGAACTGAACTGAACTGAACTGAATTGAACTCCATGCATGTAAAACATCAATCCCTAACTTCTAGAATCTTTACATGCATTACTGAAGTGTTATCTTTTACTCCAAACAATTAACTTAACTCAAGGTGAGTTCCGCCTTCCATGTGGGTGCCCCATGTGCTCCTATTTTGTAGGAGCTCTTCATGGGTGTCCCCACATGTTCCTATCATTTAAAATTAATTACAAATGTCAATTAACATGTTTATTTCATTCAAATGTAATCTCTTTCTAATTCAATGCCAATGTCCCATATCCATCGATACTTCCACAACAGCCGTTTAGATTGCAATTAAATGGACATCCTATTTCCACATTCCATTGAAATTATATTGCACCATTCTAAACAATGATCATTATTATAAATCAAGGTTCAAGGCCAATGGCCTTCACACCAACTAATCAATCCATGCCAAATTCAAATGCAACTTGTATAATCATGAAGCTCCAAGAAAATGATTAATACTCAAAACCAAGAGAACTTATCTATAGAAACTGGTTTCATAAGATAATCTACAACATTAATCAAAGTGTCAAATCTCTCAATTAATACCTTTCCCAATTTCAACCATTTTGCACAAAGTGATACTCGAACATCAACATGCTTAATACGAGTACGAACATAGGATTTTTGGCTAAAATATATCACTGACCATCACATTCAAGCTTGTTGCAATTAAAACGAATACCTTTCCCCATGTCTCAGAACTAAAATTGCCTCTTGAGACATGTGAAATCACTGAAAGTGTCAACTCACATCCAACCAAGATGTAGGCTTCTTAGTCTTCACTGTTGAAAATAGTTTTCTTACAAGCAAACTACTCCAAATACTATATCTCACCACAAGAGAACCCCAAGCCCACCACTTCTCCGGCATCCATGAGGACCTATAACCAACCAATCCTTTCCAAACTCCAAATGCAACATAGCACTATCATGAAGTAATCAAGAAAATGATTAATGTACCCAATAATTAAGAGAACTACACAAGATCAATGTCAAAGCTCCAATCATGAATCGGGGACATAAACATGACAACATGATCTAACCATCTCCTACGAGGAGATCACATGCACCATAACATATATACATCCTAGTCTCAAGAGAACAAGTACCATGCCAAAATCTAAATGCATATCAAGAGTAAACCATGACATAATAGCAACCACTCTAAACCAAGAAAAAACCATATCCCCAATCACATGAAGATAACCTTACTAATGATGCATCCACGTCACTGCCAACAATTCCCACTGAACCATGGTATGAGCTACACATGGCATCATGGCTACCATCCTCCTCATGAAGATCACTCTTTAACATCAAGGAAAGAGTCATCACTAAATTTTTTACATGAAATGATAAAAGCATGATTAATGTCATCTAAGGATTCCTCTATAGAAGAATCAAAACTCTTTTTCTTGTTCTTACAATCCTTCTTCACATGTCCTAGTTTACCACAGTTCCAATGCTTTACCTTACTCCATCCTTCTAACTTACCCTTCCCTTCCTTGTCTCCATTAGGTTCCTTTTTCTTAGGCCTACCTTTTACAAACAAGGCATCTTGGATTTCCTTTTTAGGCTTCCTCTTCATCCCCTTTGATAGGAGAGTAGAAATAATATTGTCCATCTTCGCATGTACACCACTACCATTGATAAAACAATTAGATTTTCCCAAGATTCTGGTGAAGAAAAAAGTAACAATATGCATTTATCTTCATCTTCTAGCTTTACATCTATAGATCCTAACTAACTTAGAATCAAATTAAAAGAATTCAAATGATTTGCAACAAAATCACCATCTTTCATCTTTAAATAATACAACTGTCTTTTTAGATACAACTTATTAGTAAGACTTTTAGTTTGATAAATATCACCTATTCTCTTCCACAATTTATATGTAGTAGTTTATTCTGAAACATTCGAGAGAAAAACATAATCAAGATATAATCTTATGGTCCCTCTTTCCTTCTTATCAAGCTTAGCCCAATCCTCATCTGACATTGTTGTAGGTGATTTTGTCTCATTATCAACAGATAACCACTGATCTCTCTCTTCAAGGAGATCCTCCATTTTTAGTTTCCACATCTCATAATTAGATCAATTGAATCTTTCAATATCTAAATGATAATTAAAACTCATTGTAACAAACTTATTTTCCAAAATCAGCAATAACACAATAGTAAAAGCTCCCACTACAACCAAAAAACCTTCAAACTTTTAAGAGAAAGGCATCAAAAACTCTACCCAACCTTAGCTCTGATACCAAATGTTGAAAATGGAGGTAATTATGTAGCTTAATACTTTGTAAAACTATTGTAGTTGTAGATCTAATTAAGTATTCTTTGTTACAATTTCTTTGTGGATGATTATCTGTTTAGATCAATTTTACCATTTGTAGAAGTAGACAAAAGATTGTAGAAGAATAAGACCAGAAGAAAGAAGTTACACAACATAAACCATGGAGAAACCCTTTTGGGAAAAAAATCCACCAAGAATCAATGTATTATTTAATCGCATAATAAGATTACAATAATTCCAATCCTTGCTTGAGATGCTTCTTTTTCCTTCAACAATTCTTCTTCACAACCCACAATAAAATCTGATGAAACTCTCTTCAACTTTGCTTGAGATAAATAGGCAATAATGAGCCTTGCAAACTCCAAAAAGTTTACAATTACAAATCACAATCCTTATGTCACAAAACCTATGCCTATCCTTTGCAAGTAGAGTTCTACCATGAAGAAAAATGTGAAAACAAGTCCATCCATTTGGGCATCCCAAACTGAAGTCATAACTCAATTTTGATTTCAAAGACATCTTCTAAGCTTATCCTCAAAGTTGGTGCCCAAGAATGGGCCCTCTTAACTCAGCCTTATAAAATTTCTTATCATGCAAAAGTGTTAACTCCAAGAAGCCAACTTGGGCACCCAAGGTGGGTCCAAGTCAATCTCTGTTAACTAAAACATATCTCTCCACCATTCATGCAAATACCATGCATGATTGATCATCCCCTGTTAACTAAAAGTAGTCACCTATTATCTGTCATACAAATCAAGTCATTAGTCATGCATTCCAAGTCAACTAGAATTCAACTGAAACTAACTACATGCAACTGAAGATAACTGAACCATAACTGAACTGAACTAAACTAAACTGAACTGAAATGAACTGATACTGAACTGAACTGAACTGAACTAATACTGAATTGAACTGAACTAATCTGAACTAAACTGAACTGAACTTCACGTATGTAAAACATCAATCCCTAACTTCTAGGATCTTTACATGTATTACTAAAGTGTTATATTTTACTCCAAATAGTTAACTTAACTCAAGGTGAGTTCCACCTTCCATGTGGGTGCCCCATGTGCTCCTATTTTGTAGGAGCTCTTCATGGGTGTCCCCACATGTTCCTATCATTGAGAATTAATTAAAAATGTCAATTAAAATGTTTATTTCATTCAAATTTAATCTCTTTCTAATCCTCATGTTGGGAATACTTTCCAAGGACTTAGGAGATACGTGAAATAATGTTTAGGATTGCAATTAAATGTCATCCTATTTACAACAATTGAGAGGATTATGAGGAGGAAAAGGACGATTATGGAGATGCAAATAAACACAATGAGGAGGAGGATGAGGAGCCATCCATAATGATAGGAGGAGGTTCAAATTAGTAGGAAGAGGCCAGTGATGCCCCTAAGTAGAGACCTAGGTCTTGTCCTTGTGTATCACAAGCACAACCTGCTACACTTGAGAGATCACACATACATACATGGGGAGATGAGTAGAGAAACATAGACTATTCCCCCAATCTTATGAGAGAGCCTGAACATAGCCACAATAGTCATTTGCATGGATCCCCACTAGTGGGTCGATGATCTAGGTGATATGATATGCTATTTGATTGCTTTACTTTATAGTCTACTAGATGTTGTAGTTAAATTTGATTTATCATTTTATATAATGTTGTTATTCTATGTTTTTTTTTGCAGTTGGTACCCAATATTAGCTCGAGTTGATTCCTAACGTGTAGCTACATCATCCAGTGCGAGATAAGCATAGGCCACTGTAGAGCACAAGGAATCATGCAAAGGTTTTTGAGCCTACAACACAATCGAGAGTTGCACTCTAGGAGTTGAGAGCTACATATGATGATTTGAGAGAAGAGAGAGGTTGAGCTCATACTAATGGTGAGATGTAGGTATTAATGTGGGAAAAGATTGATAGGTTGTTAGTTGAGAGATCAGTTATAGCAGTAGCATACAAAAATAGTTGAGGCTAATGCAAAGCTTAGAGGTGAGCTCAGGGATGCACTAGAATAGAGTAGCTCTAAGAGTTACTCACAATCTATAGTCTCACGCCGACCACCACCACCAAGCCTTGAGGATTTTGGTAGCCATAGGCCCACATGATGATTTGATATGTTTTTGTATGATACACCACATTTTTTTCAGCATGGTGATATTATGTATATGTATATATATGAAAAATTTCATTTGTTATGTATGTGTTTTACTTAAATGCTTTTAGTACTATATGTGCTATCATATTTAAGAACATGCATTCCATTTTCTATAAATATAAAATTGAATGTACACTTGTGATCTAATTAAACATATCATTAAGATTATTTAAAAAATACAATGATCTAATTGATACATATATATAGATTATGTGATCCAAGTAAAATTTTAAATGAAACTATGTAATTAAATTCTATGTTAGTTGACCAAGTGTACACATGTTAAACTGGATACAATTATGATTTACTTTGAACTATTGAATGCTATAATGATCTAATTAACATGTCACACAAATTTTTGAATAGTGTGTTAACAAGTAATAATCTAATTTGAGAAAATTACTCTAAAATGAAATACACACTATTGTTTGTCATGAACGAAGCAATGTAACATTAAATAGAAATTAAATCTATCTAACCTAATCTACATGCTTTAAATGTCTACATAATACTCAAAGATTGAAATTAGTTTTTGCATAGAATCTATACAAATGTATAGTATTAATAGGCCTTGAATACGGACCTAGTAATACACACACTATTATATATCAGAGGAGATGAATCAGAAGGCATAACATCAGTACCATACACAAGGTTGTACAAAAAAACTTACCCATAGCCATGCAAACACTTGTGCGATAATACTACAATGCATAGGAGATTTTATAATTTCAATCTTTACCATGTTTGTTAACAATTTTTTGTAAGACTTGCTCAATTATTTTGTTAGATTCTTTTGCTTGTCCATTTGATTTTGGGTGGTATGGTATAGAAAAATGATGTTGTATACAATTTTTTTGAGGAACTTATTCACTTCTTTGTTCTTAAATGATGTACCATTATTTGAAACCAAAGTAGAAGGAAGAATAAATCTTGATATAATGTTATCCAATATAACACGATAAATAACTGCATTCATTGTGGAGAAAAGTGGAACCAGTTCAACCCACTTTGTGAAATAATCTATAGATGTAATAATAAAAATATGTCCCTAAGATGCAAGAATTTTTTTACCAATAAGATCCAAGCCCCATACAGAAAATGACCAAATAAAAATTTGGGCATGAAGTTCATGGGCATGAGCATGAATCAAATTGTTATGTTGTTGACATTTTGGAAATTTCTTAACAAAGGAAAAATAATCTTGTTCCATATTTTTCCTGTAATATCCAATATAAATTAACTTTTGAACCAAAGATCAACCACAAAAATTTCCTCCACAAGCATGCTTGAGTGTGCTTCTTTGAGAACAACAATATTCTCTGATTTTATAAGACAATAAATAAGGAGACCATTATATGTCCTCCCATATATCCCATTAGATAAAATTATATATCGTGCTACGAGATTTCAAATATGAGCTCAAGTGTTTATTGTAGTTGGATCAGGAAAATACCATCGTGCAAATATTTAAATATATGGGAGTACCATTCATCTGAATTAATTGCACACCATACTATCTCACCCTTAATGTTTTCTAATACTGATGGTGATGTGAGATTATGTATAGTAAATCTAAAATCCATAGATGAATCACAGAGGGATATAAGGGAGGAAAAAATTGCCATTACATCCACATGTCGATTATCTTTCCATGAAATATTGTTAATAGTATACAAGGAAGTTTTTGTTAATGTTACTAATGCTAAATCATGGTATTGGGATAGTTTATCTTGTTTCACTTGATATGATCCATTGATTTGTCTTATGATTAATTGAAAATCACCAAATATGCGAAGGTATTGGATACTAAGAGACAACATTGCACACAAACCAACGATAAGAACTTCATATTCCACAATGTTATTTGTGCATAAGAAATTTGGATGGTAAGATAAGGGAATTGGCTTACCTGAGGGAGGTAATAGTATTACCCTAGAACCAGAGCTAGTTCAACACTTAGAACCATCAAAATATAAATCCCATGTTTTTTCTTCTTCTAAGTTCAAAACGTGCTCATTGGGAAATGATTCTTGGTTTGGTAGAACTAATGGTTTACGAGATTCAACTAAATGGTCAATCAATGCTTGACCCTTAATTTCCTTTTGAGAGACAAATTTAAGATCAAATTCTATTAACAATATTACCCGTTTGGCTAAGTGTCTAGATAAATCAATTTTAGAGAAAATATGTGTAGACACTCAAAAATGTCTTGAGCTTGTGAATGCCATTTTTTTGCATTGATTTCCCTTCTTCCCCACATAATTGAATAATTTTAATTATTTGATTATTTTCTAGGTCACATTCTTCTATTAATTAAATAATTTTAATTAATTAATTAATTAATTCTCTCTTTCTTCATTCTTCCCTTGATTAATTAAATAAATAAAATTTTTATTACATCGCTAATATTCTTCCTCTTTCTATAATTAAATAAATTCTCATTTATTTAATTATTCACTTTTCACTTTTCGTCTATAGTTAAATAATTATTTTAATTGTTTAACTGTTTATTAAGCTCTCCTTTTGATTATTTAATTATTTAACTTATAAATGGGGGGTTTTAATTAAAATGATTATTATTCAACAATTTAATTAAACAACAATTGAAATAACCATTTTTGATTATTTAATTGCCTACATCCTCTCCCAAATTAAATAATCATATTATTTAATTTGCTCCACTTTCTCTCCACTTTCTCTTTTGAATCTCCACCATTGATCACTTTTGGTCTTCTTTTAATCTTGACCATTCTTCCTTAGCCAACCCTAACCCTACCTCTTCATGGTGCAAGAAACCTTGAATTTTGATCTTGGCATCATTTTGGCTTTTGATCTTGACCGTCCGTTTGAGTAGCTTTTCTATAAAAGAGTGTTGTCTCCATCATTCCAACCTTAAAACCAAAATCTCCAAAATTCTTGCTAGTCACTATCACATCACTGTCACTTGTAGGTACTTGCATACAACAAAATCTGAGGGAAAGCTTGCATACACAACAAAATTGAGGAGATGCAAGGAAGAGGAATCAACTTTAGCATGAGAATTTTAGTATAACTTTTATTTGATTTGATTTCCTTTGCTATTTTGTACTTTCTTGTTTGGATTTGGGTCATTTTGGTTAAGATTTTAAGTAGTTGTGGTTGCTACTATTGATCTTTTCCTTTGATTACGATCTTAACTCAGTCTTACATTGGTGAACTTGATGTGAAACTAACAAATTTGAAGAAATTTGTTAGTTTTTGAGTTTTGCAAGTCTATGCGACACATTCGTGAAATAGTGTGATGCAATCACATGACAATATGACACATTTGTGATGAAGTGATGAAAACATAGAAACACCACATTCATAGAACAAAATGACACATCTGCTTAAGACAAAAGAACACATTCATAGATTAGTGAGTCACATCTGTGTGATTGTGAGCCACAGTCACCAACCCATTCGCCACAGTCGCTATTCCATTTGTTGCATTTGCTAAACCGCATCTACAAGGAAAAATGACACATTTGCCTATTTTGGGGTAAAATGTGTGAAATTCAATTTTTTAGTTTTTCCTTTTTGCTTTGCTTTAGGGTAGGAAGTTTTGGGTTACTAGTATCTCGCTTGCAGCATGTGGCATACATTTGGAGAAGACATTAACATTGAAACTACTAATCCGTTTTCTTGTAGGTTTTTTGTATTTTCAATTTTTCTTAAATAAGAACATTTTGGATTTTGGGCTTAAAATTAATCAATGTCTTTTGTGTTTGGTGTGCTTGCACACTTCTATTGTAGAACCCATAAGGTGTTAGTGAAAGTATCCTCTCCCCTCACCCTCATGGATCTTGGGTGTAAGAGAAATAACTACATCTTAGTTTTCTTTTGTAGAAGGGCCTACCTTTGAAGAAGTAATCAATCCAAGGGGTATGACCCAAAGTGATTTTTCCCTCAGGCCATTATATAAATGATTAAGGTGAAAGCCAAGGTCTAACTAGCAAGTACCTTGCTGACAGTGCCAATCCAAAAGGGGAGCTACCAACATTTATGTGAGGCATTTGGGGCCCCAAGTAGGGTTGGTTAAATCCTTAAGTGGTTTGCTAGGTACTGCAAGGCATTAAGTCCTTGAGCAGTGACTAAAACCTTTTGTAGAAGCCACCCTTTTGATTGACTTATTGGTATCATTCTCAATGCAAGGGATGCACACTATGCCCTGAAGTTACTCACCATATGGCTCCCTTAAGATGAGACATAAATCCCTAGCTTAGCATAAGCTACCTGTAGCTTTTTGAGGAGAGGGAGATTGGGTCATCCTTCCAGTCTTAGAGGCCCCTACCTATTCTCTCTCACAAAGACAAGAGTGTATACACCCATTTATGTGTCCCTACATTTGAGTTGAAGGAGATTCCAAGTTGTGGGCTTGAGATTGTTGCCATTGGCCTTGACCTTAGGATTAATAATTGCTTGAATTTTTTTCAATATTGTGGTAGATTAATGGAAATTGGGCTGAATTTTTTCTATGAACATACACTATTTGTATGAAAATTTGAACAGTCAACAACCAAAATCTGCTTTTTAGAGTATTTGCTATGTGTTTAATCACATTCCAAAATTTCCCAAAAATAAAAAAACCATATGAAAACATCAAATTTGAAAACAAAAATCTCTAAACTACATCTGTGAAATAGTGCACCATATACGCTAAACAATGAGTCACATTTGATAAAAAATAGTGAACTACATTTGTAGAGAAGTGTACCACATTTGTGAAATAGTGAGCCACAATTGCTAAATCTTAAAAATTCAAGAAAATACTTGTCCAATCTCAGTACTAATCACATTTTGATAGTGACCATACCGATTGATCATAGAATTGAAGTCCACTTCATTGCATTCACCTAGGCTACCGTGCATTTTCTTATATGGATTTCATTGCCCTCTTTGCATTGCTTGATTAATCTTAGGTCATTTTTAACCATATGCACCTTTCAGATTACAAACTAGGAAGCCTATCATACCTTTGATCAATCCATTGTTACATGTCTAGATTGTCTTTGACCTTGTCCTTCTATCTATATCAATCATCATCATCCAAGTTGGGTCTCAAACTTATGTCCTAGTTTAGGCTCACTTTGTCAAATCATCATCCTTTTTATAATTTTTTCTCTAAGGTCTTGACAATCTAATTTTTTACCTTGGGCTATCATAGCTAGTTTAGCATCCTTTTCTTAGGTCCAAAGGTGTATATCTTAATCTCATTTAGCATCCCTTAGCCTTAATTTCATATCAAAACTTTGGTCATAGTCTCATTTAGATTCATTGCATATCATATCCTTGATCATAAGTTCATCATCATCCTTGCATTTCAAATATTGGTCTTAGGTACATTAACATTTGCATCCTTTTATGTCCCAAAAATCCTAAAAATATAGCATAGTCTCATACCCATCTTGCATCATCACCTTGCATTGTCATCTTCAAGTCATAAGTCTTATATGGTTCAAACAAGGTCATCAATGAAAAGAAAGGACATGAATCCCTCAAATGATCCCTTTTTCAATCCCACTAGCGAAATAAACCTTGGGTCAAATTCAAACTGACCTCACATTCCAAAAGGGGAAACCACAAATCCATTTTCCAATCTCACATTAACTGAGGTCAACAAATGGCTAACCCCTAAAGAAATTGAACATGCCTTTCAAGACACAAGAATAATGCATATTGTGTATGAGCTTGTCAGTGCATACCCTGATAAATTCTTTCTTGCACTTGCTAAGAAAGGTGCCAAACTCCCCTTTGATTTTAATACTTCCACAATTGTACAGGGAGTAACACAAATGCAAACCCAAGGCCCTAATCAAAATACACTCACACAAGGTCAACCCATTTCGCAACAAATGTTCACTAGTTTACCACTTGGAGCAATGACACATATTGGAACAACTGCCCATATTCCTAATCTACCAATATTTGGAGCTAAGAGAATACATGCAACATCCCAAGGACCAACTCCCACATTTGGTAGCTCATTTGCTTCATCCTCTAGTTCCATGAAAATGACATTCACAAATCCATTTGGCACTCAAAACGCTACACCCTCAATCAATGCACAAAAAAACCCACCAAACAAGATTAGCTATAGACAAGGAACTATTAGTTTAGGAAGATTACATCCCAATTTTACAAAGAATAAAGGCAACACCTATAGAGGATCTCATCAAAGCTATAGTAATTGAAGAAGAATATTAGGATAAGATTCTTGAATGGTTAAGAGCTATAGAGCTGAGAGTTCAAATCCTGAATAAGTGCAAGTCAAGGTTGAACAAGAACAAAAGTCTAGTAGAGTAAGCCATGAACAAGGTTCATTAATTTGTAGAAGACTTAGACTACAAATTCTAGGAAATTCCTTTTTTGGTGAAGGATCCTAGTAAAATGGTGGAAGAATTGAAGAATCAAATCTAGGGTTGAAAGTCACTTAGTCTGTCATTGACAAAATGATGAATAAAAAGGAAAAGCTTCATTCTTTCAAGGAGTTGACAACCTTCGTTAGCCTATAGGAACAAATGGAAAATTTTGCTTTCAACCAAAGAATAAAGCTCTCGCAACATTGGGTCCCACCAATGGAGAAAATGAATGAAGTGATATCAACTTTCACTGACAACTTCTCTAATTGACTGCATATAGGAATTCTTGATGTTGCTATGTCCTCTTTGAATAAAGTGTTGTAAAAATCCAACACCCAACTTGTAAAATCAAAATTGGTGTTGAATTTCAGTTAGCTTTTTTGCTTCCTTAATTTAGGTTTAGTTAAAGATAGGAATTGAAGCTAGGGCACCCAGTTATCTTTCAATTGTAATCAATTAGATATGTGGTGCTAGAGTTAGTTTCAATTTGCTTTTTGTTTATATTCACAATTTCAAGAACTCAACATCCTATATAATTTTGATATTGGATCATTTCAAAGTATCCGATTTTGATGTATTGTTGCATAATATATTTATGCATTCTCAATGTGGGTTTTTCTACTAACTTTGTGAAGATCATAATTTTGATAAATCAAAGGATTATGCCTATTTTGCATGTGTCTCAATCCAGTGTATTGGTAATGGTATGATTGTTCTATTTTGTCTAAGTTGAATAAATTAATGGAATCTTGTGTTTTATTTTGGAATCAAGATTTTAACTCAAATATGTGTATGTTTAATGACATTTTGATTGGAAAAAATCTAAAAATATTATGTCTCATTATATTTCCTTAGAAGATTGCATTGCTGTTAACAACAAATGTGTGAATGGCTATTTTCTTTAATAATGGTTTATGAGATTTTATTTAAACATTCAGAATTGATTAATAAAACATGTTTTATCATTGTCTATTTAATTTAGAATTTATTTAATTATCTCTTGTTACCCTTCTATCTTTTGAATTTTCTTTAAAATTAATTTGAAATAATTTAAAAGAGCATTTTATTAATATAAATCTAAGTATGTAAATTTGAACATGCTATTTGTTTCTCAAATACGTCGATCTATTATTGTCAATCACATGTTAGTACAATCATTTCCAAAAAATCTAACCTAGGTCCCTTGTTGAAACACGTTAACAATGACCACTTTGCTTCCCACACAGTCAAGACTTGACTATAAAGGAACATTAGAGTAGTTTTCTACTTTTTAAGAGGAACAATGACTCATTATTGCTTAGTAAGTTGGATGTGCTAAGACCACCCTCAATAGTTATAACTTGAAAATGATGTTATGAAAAGGGAAACCTACCTTGATTTTTTAGAGCCTAAAGTGTAGATGAGAACAATTATAAATTTATCTCCTATTAATTGGCCACTAATAGAATTATAGGGTTCTCAAATATAGGATCTGGCTAATCCTTAGAGAAAATTTGGCAATTAGTTGGAGGAACCAACATATTACTTATATTTTATGCTATTCACAAATACTTAAAGAGATGAAATTTGAATTTTTTGTTCCTTGTGCATGAAGGGTAGAGAGTGTAGGTCCTTATATATGTGTATACTTGTAACTAAGGAAAAATATTGTAGATTTCATTATTTTAGATAGTAGTAGAGAAAGAAAAAGATATTTTTATGTTATTCATTCTTGTGCTACTTAGGTGAATCTTGGTTGTGCATGATTTGGGTTTTATCCCGTAATTGAATACGTACTTTCATGCTTGAATTGATATATTTCCCTACTTGTGTGTGTTGTGGAAAGTGCCTATGTGTATACATTTGTGTTATTTCACTTGCACCCATAAGTATTAGCACCAAACTTCATTTAGGTCATCTATATCAATTGGTAAGGTGACATGGTGAACCAAAATTCACTTGCAATATTGTTTGGGTGTTTGAATAGTAGGCCACCTTGTAGCCTTTAAATACTTATAGTGACTACATATAGGGAGATTGGTGTGATCTTGGTGTTATAAATGGTCTATGGTGCCATCATAAATAATTAAAATTCTAAGAAAAACTATCACTTATTCTTTCATAATTCCCAAAACAAAATGTATTATCTCTTTTCATTTAATTCTTGATATAACATTTTTAATTATCAATTTCCATCTCTTCTTAATTAGTTAAATGCAAGTGATCTTATGCTTGATTTCATTTATTTAATTATCCTAGATTTATATAAAAGGGATTTCATTCCCTTAAAGGTGGGAGGAGGTACACAACCTAATTAAAATTTACACAAAATTATACAACAATAATGGTTTCCCAAAGAGCTAAATATGGATTTTTTAATACTCCAACTCATCCCATTAAAGCACATCTTATTACATGTTAATTAAAATAAAGATTACATAATATTTAGTTTAACCAATGAAAATCTCTTTTCTTAATTTTAAAGATGCTATAAAATTATCACATGCCTCCATGAAATGCCCCTTACAAATATATATATAGGCTACCATTAGAAAGAAACTCTTATTAATTTATGAAATTGGAACTTCAATTACATTGTGAAATATCTCTTAGTCCAATGAAAGAGAAATTCATACTAGTGTAGACATTATTTAACTATATTGATAAGCTACATGGTTATAGGTTCAATGAGGATTTGAGTTACATGATTTTGTATCTCTTCATTTGAAATACTAAAACCATCTCTCTCCTTGTAGAAATGAAGCCAACCTCTTGCGATGTCATAAGCATAATCCTTGATAGAAGTTGGAAGACCATCATTTTTCAAGTACTCCCAATTTAATTCTTTGAGTCTTTCATCCAATAAATTCTTGACATAATTCAAGGCATCTTCTTCAGTAGATCCTGGATTATCTCTTATGTAACATGCTATTGATGAATTTGTTTCTCCTCGATCTATCTCACCCTTCACAACCAAGGATTGAAGGTCATAATAAAATAAATAAATTGTACTTACATCCAACTCAATCTTTCACTTTTTATGAGTATACACAAAATAATTTTAATATTGAATATAACATTGTTACATACCTTAAATGTTTTAATGTCACCTCTTAATCTAAGGCTCAAGCATAAAATATCATTGAACCTTGATGGATAATCAAATTTTTGAAGAAGATTTTTTGAAAGAATCCCATCTATTGTTAATAGAGGTGGCAATGTGATTGCACGGTTCCCTGAACTAACTGTTCCATTCTCGATGTGTTCTGCCAAAGTTGGTATGTGCCTTGTAGCAAGCCACTTAGCTTCTTGCATCATCGCATCTATATAAGCTTCCCACTGCATAAAAAATCAATAGTTTTGAATTAAAAAAAAAAAAAACATATTAAATTCTATTTGAAAATACAAAACTAATTTTACCCCTATTGTAAGTATTAAAATATAAATAACTCACTAAAGTATACAACCACCACAAAAAATTACAAAACGTTGAAAAAAATCGATAATATTCAAAGAAAAATAACAACATCAACTATACAAGCACTAAAGTTAATTCCCAAAAAGCATGATATAATAATTTTAAGAAAGATTAAACAACAATTAAAAAAACCTATATCCATAACGATATTATTTTTGTAAATAATCGAACAACACAAGTCTATTAATCTATTTTATTATTATAAAGGTGAGCATTGATTTCATCCATAACATTTTTTATTAGATTAAGATGTACATACAAAGCAAATTATGTGACTAAACAAGAAGAAAATAGGTGAATCTAGAAAATTCACATATAAAGAAGAAGATGAATACAAATATATGGTAAAATTAAATTCTATTAAATATGAAGTCAATCGCTAAGTTTGACCAACATGAGATCAAATACTTGAACTTCTAAGATTAATCTCAATCTATAATTAAAAACTATAAATTTTTAATTTATGCTAAGATGTAACATTATGGAGGACACTGAATAATATAAGATGAAAATAGTAATTATGTTTCCTTTCTTTAAAAAAATGGTGTTGAACAAATTGATGACTTATTGTCTCTATGTATAAGATAGTTGAAGTAAATAAAGCATTTATTCTATGAAATATAAATTTCATTATAAAATAGCAAAAAACATAGCCATACAGCATCTTTAGAGAGGGCAAGGGTATCTCCGTCTTGAATCTTTTCAGCTTCTCCATTCATTTCATTGAGTGTCTCATACAATGCCATATACGCAATTTTCATATATTCAGGAAGGTGGTATATAGAAGCTGGATCCCACCTAAGAGAGACATAGAAGACTATTATTAGTACAATCATATACACGTGTATTATTAGTATAAGTATAGAAGTTATAATTTAACACTTACTTTTTAATAGCTTCTGTGAGGAGTTTCAGTTCATCAGGTGTTCCATATGTATCGTATATATCGTCAAAATATGTTGCGATTGCAGAGAGCTTTCCTAGGCCAAATCTAAATGCAGAATACCTTTCATCCTCACAAAGTGCACATGCCATAAAAAAAAATTCTACATGCCGATGGCGAGCAAATTTCAATTCAAACAAACGAGACTCCCTCCACCATCTAAAATACAACATCCAATTAAAATTAAATCTCTTGAAACCTTGATCGCCCAAAACTACTAACAAATTTCTTGTTAATAAAATTTAAGAAGCAGTAAAAATAAAATCTAAGTTTATCATAACTCACGTAGAAAAAGTTTTAAGCTCTTGCTGATGCAATGACTGAACGGCGTTGAAGTCCATTTTAGCTAAAAATAAAAGTTTCTCATTGCCCACCGTCCTAAAAAGCCAATTATCTTAGTTAATTTTTTTGAAATATACATATTTTTAATTAAAAGGTAAAATGACATGGCAAACCCATGAATTAGAAAACACATTTGTCTAATACCACAAATGGAAAATCATGGTTTTGACACTACCTGGCCCACCACTTGTCTTCTCCGTAGATTTCAATATATTTCTTTGCTTCCAATCTGGGCAGATTGGTGTACCAGCCATACTCCAGATTGAATGATATCTGTATATAAAATGTTCATATTACAATATAGACAAAGGAGTTTTTATGGTGGAAGCATGTGCACTTCACAGAGGAGTCTTGATAAGGTTACCTCTTCTAAAAGGTTAGAGCTGATCCCACTCTTCTGCATAACTTCACTTAAATAGGTAGTACAGAATTCTTTAGCCTCCTCCAATATTTTCTCCCCAGGAAAAGCAATATGTGAAGCTCGAAACAAATTTATAATACCTTTAATTTTCTCCTCCTCTGTTTGAGCAGTGGAGCACAAGAACTGCCCATTTGCTGTTTTAAAGTGACCCAACATTCCTGCCATTACATTTTCCACAATAATAAATACATCAATATTAAATGAATCTTAGAGTAAATATAAGTTAAAAGATTTAATATTTTCAGAATTAGACATATATCAAAACTTTTGGTAGAGCGTTGCAGTTTAAACAATATATTCTAAGCTTTGATTTGTTGAGATGACTCATCTGAAACCACACTATCTATTTTAATAAGGCCCATCTAGTCGTGTAATTTCAAATCAGCCATTTAAACAAGTCAAAGCTTAGACTGTGTTGTTTAAAAAAAAAACAACTTACAAAAAAATATATAAATTCATAAACACAAAACAGATATTATACCTGAAGAAACAGGGTATCTATGAAGTCTAAGAATCCGAAAGCCCAAGGCCGTGGTGTTGAGATCTCTATGACATTCACCCCAATACCTGTTTCTCCATTGCATCCCCTTCAAACTGTCATGTACATAAAATAGTATTGATTGCATCTTATGATAGTATTGTAAGATGTAGACACAAACCTGTAAATAAAATCAAGGGCTTCTTTGATTTCCTTCTGAAAATGTCGATCAATTCCAAGACGTTCGATATTATCAACCATTGCAAGAAGATGGAAAACATTGTCTGCATGTGATTCAGCAGCAGCAGTTGCACTGAACATGTCTTTGATCTCAGTAATAAGACTCCCACAACGTTCAACATAGAAAGGAGCCTGTGAAATCCCAACAACAATGTGCTTTTTTTTTTTCAGAAAAAACAATTTAAAATGTTAAAAGACTTTAAACAATTGGTGAGATAGACAGGAGTGTGTAATGCGCTTTGTTCTGTTTTATTTTGGTTTGAATAAATTTTTACCCCTTTTTAAGTTTAAGCGTAAACAATTGGTGAGCCCTAACGACTGTTGGTCAAAATCATTCAAACAAAGTTTATAAAGATGTCCAAAGTGAATTTTGGGATATCAACACAATCAAATTGTACTAATTATTTGCAGAAATCTTGAATTTTGCTCTAAAAGATTCATATTTTGATCCAAAATATCAATTAAAAAAACATAAATAACAAATCTTGAAGCTATCTTATTTACAGTATAAAATCCCCGCAACAAACTGTATAAAATAAGTTAAAAAATAAAACTTCAACAGCAGAAAATTAACTTGCCTCACAGGGAGGGTTTGGAAGAGACTGTATAAAATCATTGCCCCACAAATTGGGATGATGGTTACCAGTGCGCCGCAATGGGATTTCAGCCTTAGATAAGGCCTGATTTACGATACGGTTAAGCTTTTCCCTTCGTATTAATGGCGCTGCTTTACTGCAAAGCTGAAGATTGTGGGAGTGGGCAGGGTGAGGTTTGAGGCACAAGCTCAAATTATGAGGGAAAGTGGAGATAAGAGCCATTGCAAAATTTGTGTGCAAGGAATCCTTGTTTGCTTATTGCAAGGAGCTCTTTTTATAGAGAAAAATGACAACTACTACAAAAACAGGGGTACAGCATGCATTGAAGCTATCTATGGAGGAACGTTTTAAATGTGTCTGAGTGCGCTCTGATAGTGACCCACATATTCAACTCTCCTTACTTTATTCTGCCATTAAAGGTGCTATATATATAAAATATTTTATTTGTTACACACTGTAACTAAAAATTGCACATGTTTATGTGGTGTATTTACATTGTTTGTTATCTGTGGTGAAACATTCAGCTGCTTTTCATATTATAAACATGGTATAGTTATTTTTATCATAAATTATAATTCTTTTCACGTTTTTTATGCAAAATTATTTTTTATGTTCTGTTTTAGATTATACATGTTTTATTTGTGAAATCATTCTATTCATATTATGAACTCTAACATTAAAATAAATAAATTTTTAAATTATACATGTTTCATTTGTGAAATATGCTCTCTATCACCAAGAAAGATATTTTTTAAAGATTGCATGTGTATCATTTGTAAAATCATTCAAATAAAGAAATGTTTTAGATTTACATATGTTTTATTTGTAAAAATTGTTTTATCCATATTGTGCTCCATATCATCTTTTTTTTTAAAAAGATTATGTAAGTTTCATTTGTGACATATCCACATTATGTTTGGTATCTTTAAAAATCAAAATATAATCTCATTTTCTAACTCTTCACGGTGTTTTGGTCTCTTTTAACATGAATAATCGACAAGTGATAATTCAACTAAGCCTCATGTCTTGTTCCCCTACCATCCTTTTTTTTGGTTCCTCTATCTTGTTCAAGGCACTCTATGTGTATTATCAAACTAAGATATCCTAATATGATCTTTTTGCATACCTTTATGTGTTAATCATTTTTCCTTTTGCACCTATCTTGAGCTCCAAATTCATATTCAAGATAGCCTTGTTCTTCATGCATTTGCTGGCATAGGGAGTTGTCTGTGAGCTAGGCCCTAGAGAGGGTTGCATACCTACTTAAAATCAAGCAATTCTAAAATACAAAAAAATGTCATAAATAACATCTTATATGCATGGAAGATTAAGATTGATATAATTATTAATAATTATTCTCCCTTTAAAGGTAAAATGATTCTGCCTAGAATAAATTGAGATATACCACTAATTTTTTTAATAAATAATGAATAGATGAAAATATCCTTTCTTACCACTCTAAACTTAGTGTTACTAATTTAAAAAATATTAAATGATAAATATGGTAGCTAGTCAATGGATTTTCTCAACTTCTTAAGGCTTTAGGAAAAATTATGAGTTGAACAAACCTTTTTAATTTATATATACTCCTTAATAATGACAAACTTGATGCATTTCTATTGGAGAAATGTAGTCTTTAGTGGGTGACTTAGTGCCCATTTGGTCTCAATGAGTTAAGTCTTTGGCTAGTTTATTTTTTCTATTATGTATGGACAGATGGATGTCTATCCCATTTGGATAGAAAAATATATGTCCCATATGGACATATGAATACCTATCCTAGCTGGGCATAAGAATTATTTGAGTAAACTGAGTACTTGAGTATATAGATGAAAGAAAAAGTAAAAACTTTGGTCTAAAAAATGGTACAACCTATTAGGTTATGATGGAACACTAGCGAGACTATTTAGGTGGTCATATCTATCACACCATGGGAGAGAGCTATACATTGATGGATACAAGGGGCTAGTACTAAAACTGCCCTTTATGATGTAAACTCTTGTTAGTGGCATACAATTTCCTAAAATAAGTAGACATTTTTTTCTCACTAGGGTTAGTAGATATTGTGGAAAACATAGTGCATGAGTGACGATGGTTTGCATGGGCCGCCTACATGCTAGAACATATTTATAAAACCTACACCTTGCAACATACAAGGGGATAGAGCATCAAATCCTACATATTGCTATAGGTTTGGGCATGGGAGCATATTATAGTGTTGTAGCTAATTGGTGATATGGTGATGGTGGATTTGGGGAGCCATATATATATTCACCTAGGACCTAGTTTTGAGATATAGACATATGGGAGATATACAACAATGAAAATGAGTGTTGGATGAATTGTCGGTAGGGGATATGACTTGGTAACCCTTGTGAGAGTGTGAGGGGTGGTCAGATGACACATGCTATTTGAGGTACATGCTAACAAAGTGCTATTTGATAGGGAGGTACTCACACCTTATGGAGTGGTATAGAAAAGACATGGTGCAAAAATAATTTGGGTTGAGATGAGGTGTGCTTGCTAAGCCAAATGTATTTGCATGTGTCACTAGGTAGGTGGGGTCTATGGGTAGAGCTAGAGGTGGTAGATAAAAACTAGAGGGATATGGTGCAGGTGGATTGGATGATAGCTTGGTAGTGCAAGATGCAAGGGTTACACTAGAGTATACTGCATGAATGAGCAAGAGGAGACTAGTGAGATTGGTATTGCCACCACATACATCTATGAAAGATAAGTTGAGGGTAACACTAGTGGAGGCACAAAGGCAAGTGAGGGATAGAGAGGTAGGAAGAGGAGCTAGGATAGCAACAACAAGTGAGGGAGGGGTTTCTAGGAGAGTATGAATAGTAAGTGTAGGACCATCGAGGGTGGGGAGGGGGATGAGGAGGAGGTGTGGGAGGAGGTATAGAATGTGGAGATAGAGGAGGGTGGATGAGGGAGGAGAGACATGTATTGATAATAGTAGTAGCAAGAGTAGTGTCAAATCAACAAGCTCCTTGGAGTCAAATGGGGGAGACATAGTGGGCAAGATGTCTCATAGGTATAGGTGTAGGCATCAATACAATCCTAGGCACACACATAGGAAGGAGATAAGAGGATAGGGATTGAGAGGTATTTGAGGAGAGGCTAGCCATAATGCTCAGTGAGTGAGATGAGAGAGAAAAAAATTGAGCATATTGATCTTGTCCTCCAAACATCTCTTAGCGAGTAGAAACAATCATTTAATAATTGCTCCATTGCTTGAACGTTATACATTTAATCAATACCTCATAGGTTGCCTTTGTAACTATTGATGGGGTGACTCCTTCCAGACAAAGCCACAAGAATTGATTGTTTTTCTACAATATTGTATCAATTTTTTTGGGACTTCATAGGCAATGATCTATGGATATTAGTGGAAGAATCAAGGAAATCTGGCAAGATCCTTAGAGATTTTAATAATGCCAATATAATCCTTATCCCCAAGAAACAAGATTGTTCATCCTTTGAAGATTACAAACTGATAGATCACTATGTAACACAATCTACAAATTCATTTCCAAAATAATGGCCTATTAAATGAAATTTACAATCCCATCTATTATCTCAAAGGAACAAATTTGATTCACCTCAAGCATGAACATTGTAGATGGAATTATAATTACTCATGAAACTATTCATTCACTTAAAAAAAAAATTATAAATCATTGACCCTAAAGATCAACATTAACAAAGCATATGACTAGATAATTGGAAAATTTTGTTAAAAATTGTGAAAATTTCAATTTAAATAAAAAGGGGGTTAGATTGGGTCTATGCATGCATTTATACAAAAGAAAAATGAAGGGTCGAAACCAAGCATTGGGAGCAAATTAAAATTGCATGGTGAATGCCGTTTGGAGAAAGATCCTATGGAAAAAATATTTAGACGATGATGATCCCAATTGCATTCTACCGATCTCACCTATGGAATTTTATCTAGAGGAACATTTTAAATGTGTCTGATTGCGCTCTGATAGCGACCTGCATATTCAACAGTCCTTTATTATGCCATTAAAGGTTGTACATATAAAAAAATATTTAATTTCTTTCACACGTAACTAAAAGTTGCACATGTATAGTACATTTAAATTGTTTGTTACCTACGGTTCAAATGTATTCAACTATGTTTCATATTATAAACATGGTATTATTTTTATTTTTATCATAATTTAGACTTTTTTTCAACATTATGCTTTTTATGATGAAATTATTCTTTATATTTTCTAACATTAAAATAAATTATTGCTTTAGATTACAAATGTTTTATTTGTGTAAAATAAATTATTGCTTTAGATTACAAATGTTTTATTTGTGAAATCATTCTATTCATATTATGCCTTCTAACGTTAAAATAAATAAATAATTTAGATTGCACATGTTTCACTTGTGAAATATGTTCTCTATCATGAAAATGAATATTTTTAAAGATTACATGTGTATCATTTGTGAAATTATTCTAAAATAAAGAAATGTTTTAGATTACACATGTTTCATTTGTGAAATTATTTTATTCATATTATGCTCACTATCATCAATTTTTTATTTTATTTTAAGATTACATTTGTTTCATTTGTGAAATCGATCTATGCACATTTTATTCATATTAACACTTCACCATTACAATCCATGAGATCAAAATTGTAAAACTTGAATCATAAATTTTATTATAAATGCACTGGGCACAATGCATAACTGCAAAATTGGCATAGGGTGTAATTTTTGTCACTATATTCCCCCCCCACTTTAGTGAGCTAATTGTTTAGATAGATCAACTATACTAAAGTAGCTAAGCAGATGTAAAATATTAAATACAATAAGTGTATTAATTACTTCAAAAAAAGGATACTATAGAGGCTACAAAGGTAGACACGAATGATGTTCCCAATGCTCGATGAAAATCTATAACATCTGACATAAAAATTTGGGTACGGAAAAAATAAAATATGTCAATTCTAAAAATGGAAGAAGCTACTTCAGTGAGAAGAATGCTTAAGAAGATGTTAGTAGGTCTGAATAAAAAGTTGATAAATTTTTGAATATATGATCCCTTGTGTTTTTGCCTCCAACAAAGAGGCTAAAATCATGAAGGCAGTCAAATCAGAACCGCCACAAAATTTTTCAAAAATGGGTCAAGATTTGATGATATACTTACAAGGTGGGCCCCAAAAGGATCATTTTCACTATTCACGATGAGGGTTTTTGTATAGAGTTCTATAGAGATTGAGTAAAAATGCCTCGCCGATGTGATTTTGGGCCATCACATGCAGAGGAGCTTCAGACTGTCGTAGAGACCGATAAGCCCTTGGACAAGGAAGGTTAATTTTTTCAAATTTTATTTTATTTTATGTATTTAATTTTAGTAGGAAAATTTAGATTAGTGTAAGCGTCCGATCAAACCCATGTTTTGGTATTTCTACCTCCACGAATAGTTGATTGATTGACTGATAGAATGTGTGTGCTCCTAACCTTAAATATGTCTAAGGATGTAATGAGCTACAACAAAAAAATCCTACTCAAATGTGTTAGAGAAGGATTTCTAAATGGCATGAACAAGATCAACCCAAGAGAAATTCAAATACCCTCAAGAAAATCCAAATGCCTAAATACCTTTCTTAGGGAAACAAGTAGATCAATGCTTGAAGATGAGAACACTTTGAAAAAAAGTCATTAGGTTCTTGAAAGAAGCCAAAGCTATCTCAAAACCTAGATTCTATCATGCTCCTCGATTGACATCAAATTGCAATCATTATGCTAACTTGAATAATTTTGAAATTTTCCTCGTAAATCTATAAAAATGGATGTATTTTGACAAAGCTCTTATGTAGTAATTGTTTCCTCTCTTTAATTTGAAATAAGAATTCATGTTTATATAGTGGAACATAGAAATAAATTAAAGTGTAGGCCGAATCATTTAATTTTAATTTTTGGGATTAATTTATCGTCAAGTCTTGGGTTTGAATTCACATCTTTGAAAATTTGAGGCTGATAAAGATGAGAAATTAAATTTTATAGGAAATACACTTGGACTAGGGTGCTAGTGCTCTTGTCTAGCCCTTTTGCACTCATTCAATTTGATTTGGAAGTTTAGGGTCTGTTTAATAAGAACTTATCCAAAAGACGAGCACTTAGCAAGGTTAATTTAGTGACATAGGATTGATAAAGAACTTTCTTTAGGGTAGCACTAAAAAATTCTCCTAGGTTGATAGGAAGGGTCAAGGCTAGGGTAATGTCTAAAATGCATTAAGGGGAGAGGTTATTAAAGCGAGTTCCAAAATAGAGCATGAAATTATACTTTCACATTAAGGGAGTATAATTTATGATGCTACATTT
Source organism: Sequoia sempervirens (assembly GCA_007258455.2). NCBI lineage: Eukaryota > Viridiplantae > Streptophyta > Pinopsida > Cupressales > Cupressaceae > Sequoia > Sequoia sempervirens. Next base: position 32,464 of record VDFB02361420.1, on the reverse strand, counting down.
AGCCCCCACTTTAGCAGCTATATGACACTAAATGCATATGCAAGCTAAAGTATTAAAAATAATTCATATTGTAAAAGGATAACCAAAAGGATACTGTAGAGGATGTAGATCATTCACCAAGAAAGAGAATGAAGCTTCCAATGTAGCAACTTTTAAACCACAACACTAGGAACCACATCTTATAAAACCAATTTGTGAGAAATTCAAAACCATCCTACACATATAGAAAAATGTATTAGTCCAATAATTCAAAGGAAAATGAAATTCAAGGTTAGATGTATGCCCCTTGTTTTTGCTTGCTTTATGGAGGTGGAAACATGGTAGCTATCTCTCCACATCAAACTAATTATTGTTTTGATGAGAACACTTCTGGTAGGGTCATGAGAACATAACACTAGTTACCAAAAAGTATACAAAATGAAAGAGGATGAAAACATGATCTTCCAATGCAACAAATAACCCAAAAATCAGAGCTCACAATCCCAAGTTATGTTTCTTTAAGATACTATGATATGAGTGATATGTTATCACATTTAGCTATAAGTCATAACTTTTGACTTTTAACCATTCATTTTAACCTTGAGAGATAAGTCCAACATTCCTAGGAGTGAAGATGCCACAACAACAAGAACATCACACACTGAGGCTCGAGGCCGTAAAGGGGCATGTTGCACGAGGCATGTTGACATGAGAGGTACATTATGTTTTCACTTTTCCTATAGGTAGGAGCTCTGTTTAGGTTATTTTTAATGTTTTTATAAAAGGGGGTTCCCCTTACCAAGTTGGGAACCCTAGACCTCCAAGGGCACCCGTGCCCAATAGTGGTGCCCCTAACCAACATGGGGGTCCTTGACTAGGAACAAAGTATTTGTAATTTGCTACCTTTATTTTGATTTGTCAGTTGATGTATAACTAATGAGATAATATTTTTGCTAAATGATAGGGCCCACCACATATACGAGAGCAACTATGGGGTTGTCTATATACTCTTCTTCATGAACACACTCCATTACTCCCAATGGAAGAGCAACCCCACTTATGCGACGTTAGACTATTATGGGTTTGCACCATGCCTGCCATGAGATATCATGACGTGATGATGATGAAACTCATGGAGAGATGGGATGCCGATACCTCTACCTTCCATTTGTTGATAAGAGAGATGGTGGTGATATTGGAGGATGTGTACAATATTCTTTGACTACCCATACATAGTAGGATTGTTAGTTATGAGGAGGGGAGGATCTAAGATGAGATCCTAGCCGATTAGTATTATTGCATCAACTGCAATATGCCATCAGATGGAAAGGTCCAAATTTAGCTGTGGTGGATGTTATATAGAGGTGTTGATATACAAATCATTTGTCATGTCATGATCACTATGATAACATTGGTGGTCACACTAGATGGATGAGGCACACACCTGGATGGGCACTCATTCATACTATATGAGTGATGGAGGAATGAAAAACTGTGTTCACCTAGAGGTGAAGCATTCTGGTGCATCTGTACTATGATCTTAGGTTATACACCCATTATGAGACACACAGTCTTATGCCATGCACACTCCTCCAAGTTTGGGTGTTTGAGTGCATCACTTGCACGTGACTTGCAAAATAAAATAGAGAGGTAGCATGGACCTATCCTCAAGCCTTTTTTTTTCCTTTGAAGATACCATGGTAGTACAAAGATGTTCTATACTAGCGCATCACATTAAATTGATTGAATATTGTAGATGTGCTTTGGAGACCCTATAGGACCTAATAGCCTTGGAAAGGCATGTCACAAATGCTTGCTAGGATGCAACACAATCAGTTCTTTGTTGGTATTTATGAGTACATCATGATGCCTTTTTACTATGATCAAGTGACTAGAAAATTTAGTTGCATTTAGGAGGTTCCCATACCTCGATCGACCTATCTCAGGTCAACTCACAATAGTGCCAAGTCACATGAAATAACTCATCCAACCATCATAGACGTATTGTTGAGTGACTCAGACAATTTGAATTGAGACACACATCCAATATTTAAGGTAGATAATATCATATATAGAACTACATACATCAAATGGCGGGACAATAGAAATCCAAATCTCGTATTTTTTGCCAATCATTCTACTAGTGATCTCGAGCAATGGCCATGAAATCAAGAGGATTATGAGGAGGATAAGGATGATGAGAGAGATGCAAATAAGCACAATGAGGAGGAGGATGAGGAGTGAACCACAATGGTAGGAGGAGGTTCAAACAAGTAGGAGGAGGCTAGTGATTCCCCCGAGGAGAGACCTAGGTCTCTCCCTCGCGTATCACAAGCACAACCTACTACACTTGAGATACCACATGTATGAGCATTAGGGGATGAGAAAAGAAACATAGAATATGCCCCCAATCTTATGAGTGAGCTTGCATATAGCCACAATAGTCGTCTTCATGGATCCCCACTAGTCGGTCGATGATATAGGTGATATGATATGTTATTTGATTGCTTTACTTTATAGTCTACTGCATGTTATATCTAAATTTTATTTATGATTTACATAATGTTATTCTATAGATGTTTTTTTTTACAGTTGGTACCCAATATTGGATTGAGTTGATTCCTGAATTGTAGTTGTACATTAGCCAGTGCAAGCTATGCATAGGCCACCATCGAGTGCATGGCATCATGTAAAGATTTTTGAGCCTACAACATGATTGAGAGTCACACTCGAGGAGTTGAGAGATACATATGATGATTTGAGAGAAAAAAGAGCTTGAAATCATACTGATGGTGAGATGTAGGAATTCATGTGGGAAAAGATTGATACATTGTGAGCCAAGTGAGATTAGTTATAGCAGTAGAATATAAAAATAGTTGAAGCTAATGCAAAGCTTAGAGGTGAGCTCAAGGATGTACTGGCACAGAGTAGCTCTAGGAGTTGAAATCTACGGTCTTACACCGACCACCACCACTAAGCCTCTAGGAGTCTGGTAGCCATAGGCCCACAAGATAATCTGATATGTTTTTTATATGATACACCACATTTTTTCAGCATGGTGATATGATGTATATGTATATATATGAACATTTTTATTTGTTATGTATGTGTTTTACTTAAATGCTTTTAGTACTATATGTGCTATCTTATTTAAGAACATGAATTACATTTTCCATATATAGCAAATTGAATACACTTGTGATCTAATTAAAAATCTCATTAAGATTATTTAAAAAATGCATCAATGATCTAATTGATATATGTATATATATTATGTGATCTAACTAAACAATTAAATGAAACTATTTAATTAAATTCTATGTTTTTTGACCAAGTGTACACATGTTAAATTGGATGCAATTATAATTTAATTTGAACTATCAAATGCTATAATGATCTAATTAACATGCCACACAAATTGCTGAATAGTATACTAACAAGTAATAATGAAATTTGAGAAAATTACTCTAAAATCCAAGACACACTAATGTTTGTCAGGAATGAAGCAATGTAACATTAAATATAAATTATATCTATCTAACCTAATCTACATGCTTTAAATTTCCACATATTACTCAGAGATTGAAATTAACTTTTGCATAGAATCTATACAAATGCATAGCATTAATAGGTTCTTTAAGAGGTGTACCATCTACTGTAGAAATCTTGTATGCATGTGATCTATAATCCTTAATGATGACACATGGTCCCAAACAATTTGAACTAAACTGTCCCTTCTCTCTTGGTGCAATGTGTACATTAAGTTGATTTTCATATAGCATCAAGTCACCAATCTTAAATGAATGATGGATAATGCATTCATTGTATTTACATTGACAAACTTTATAATAAGCTTGTAAGTATTTGACAATGTATATACACTATTCATCAAGCATCTCAAGTTGTTGAAGCCATTGTTATCTATAAGAAATATCATCTACAATATCATTAAGAGAAATTCAAGATGAAGGATTGTTGTTTGCTGACAATACATTTGATCAAGTCTTGTACAAAGGCCCAAGTATCCAAAGATGTGAAGGAAAATGGAAAGGTCCTAGATCCCATTTATAGTGGCCAACATATATATGTAGTGTAGGAAATTATATACCTTTACAATTTCACACTTTGTTTGGGTCCCTTAATTTATTGGACTTAATTAAGCCTCTAATTGACAAAATTATGCATTCGAAAGCCTTATTCTTCCTGTTTTTCAAAAGATATGCATTCAATAATTAAATTGCCTTGGATCATGTATTCTTGGACTTATATGTTAGGACCCATTCAACCAAGGGCTAATGGGTTCCCTTTAAGTGCAAAGACCCAAATTAAAATATATTTTTGGAAAAAATTTAATGATCAAAATTCAAATTGAAGTGTCGTCTTTTGGAATCTAATTTTTGAGAAATTAGATAAGAACCTATAAATACATTGTTATTTTATCATTTCAAATCTAACACACTCCATGAGATCAATTCAAGAGAATTTTTTTTGTCAAGAGCATTCAAGAGCAACATTGTTAGTCATATACAACAATAATCAAGATCCTAACATCATGTCAAAATTTATGTGTGTCCATGTTATGTTTCAAAGGCTAACATTGTGATGTAGGTTTACAAGCATTCATGCATCAAATCAAGCAATCAATCAAGTGTAGTGTCCCCTTCTTGCTGACATCAATTGTTAGAGGAAATTAGCCTATAATTCTAACCCTCATAGGCTAATGAGGATGGTTAGGGGGTCTTCTGGGGATTGTGTCATCTCTAGTGTTCAGAAACTAGTAGCTTTGGCTTTCGTTTGAAGTCTCCAAGACTCTGTATGCTCAACTTACTATTTATTGTAAGTCAGGAATGGATAGAGAGGGACCCTTACTATTTTTAGTAAGGTGTGTAGTCGTATGCAGTTCCATCAGCTCAGCTCCTAGTTCAGACGACACTAAAAAATAATGAGTATTCATGGAGATATTAATGTTTATTTGACTTAAATAAACATAAATTATTTAAAAGATTATAATATTAAGTTATAACTTAACTTAATATTGAGGGTCAATTCATCATTAAAAGGGGGCCATATTATTAATTAAATATTGGGTGCCAATTCCAAAGTATTTAATGAAATATTAAAAGGGATGAAAGAAAATAACATTTAATGATATTAAATGTGCCTTTTTGGAGAAATTTGACTTTCTCAAGAAGGCTTATATATTTTACTTTGGAGTCTTTTTACATTCATTTGATTGAGCATTTGGTGTTGGTGAGTTTTGTCTGAGAGAGGAAGCCAAGGGTTTCTGAATATTTTTTCCATTGGAGAACGTTCACTCTCCATTGTTGCAGCCATTTGAAGCAGTGGAATATCTGTTGAATTTGGCATCTGGAGGGCATCATACAGGTGTTCTATTTGTGTAGATTGATGAGGTTATTTAGGGGGTTTGAGAGCAATATCACACAGGATATTTGAGGGATTGTAGAGCAGTGCTTTTGATTTTTCTTATATTGTTTGTTGGCATCATTACTAAGAAGTATGACCTGTTTATACAAGCTACAGTAGCATCAAATGGTAATTTTGGGGAGAAGAGGGCGATTTTGGTAAAGGAGAGCATATCAAAATCTGAATAAATTCCAAGGGGTGCACCCAACCTTGTAGACTCCAACCACAACAGATCCAAGGGAAAAGACAGCTTATCTAGTGCAAATCGAACTTCTAAATGAGGTTCTTTTTCATAGAAACTTTCATATCAGCCTTTGTAATATTTCTTATTTTGTTGGGTATGCTTGTATTTAGTTTCTTGTCCCTTGTAGTTGATCAATAAAATATTAAAGTGAGGAGCTGCATTTATTTATGTCATTATTTTTGTATCTGGCATTTGATTTTCAATATTTGCAAAAAAAAAACTCAAAAAAGCAAAACCCTTGAAGAGACACAAGAAATTGCAAATCATAAATCAAACAAAAAAGGTTGCATAAAAACAAGGGCACAAAGTGTTCTTACATCAAGCCAATCAAGTAAGATCCAAACCTTTGATGAGATGTGTTTGTCTTCAGTCCTTCAAAGGACCATTTGAAGGGTGGTGAGTTCTAGCAAGCATTGTTCATTCATCATTTCCTTCCCTTTTGCATTATGTTTTTATCAAGATTTAATTACCAAATTTGGGTTTAACTAAGACAAAACCCCATACATGCAAACAAACAAATTTTCTTTCTCTTTGTGTATGTGCAGATCATAGGTTGAAGGAGAATTGAGGATCTTGAAGGAGCAATTTTGCATTGTTGCATAAGTTGTCATCATTATTATCAAGACACAAAAACTAAGTCACTGCAGAATTTATTTCTAACATTCTGATAGTGGGACCTGTGTTAAATAGAAGCCAAGATCTAGCATCAGAGGACTGCCAAAATTTATTTTGGACCCCTGTATAGAGACCCATTCACCCTTGTGTGAACCAGTCCTTCAACAGACCTTAAAACCAATTTTTGGTGATAGCAACATGTGCTCAGACCCTTCAAATATCTATCTATAAACTATCATTTTTGTTCTTGCATTTTCAAGAATTTTAATTTTATGTATTAGGTCTTATAGTTTGATTAGTTCAATAATTGCAAATAATTCTAATTCATTCTTAGACCTTTCCTACTATCCTAAAGAATCCAACCTAGGTTTGATTAGCTCACCATTGAGGTTGAAATTCAATCTCTTGGCCTTGTGGTTGGTATTCTAATGAAATCAATGGGAAAGTGGATTTAACCCTAGGTTTTACCCCACATTTCAATATATAACCAACCAATCTTCAATAAAGATTACTTAGTGCATGAAAATAATGAAATTGGGGTGAGGACAACTAGTATCATAGCTCACTCTCTTAAATGGGTTAAGTCTCCTTCAGTGATGATGGAGCTTCCAAAACCTATAAAAGAGTTAAAGAACGACAAGGCAAGTGAAGGATCCTTTGCTACAGTAGCCAAGGCAAAGAAGGTTTCACCTCCTAAGGTTACATGTAAGAAGAGAAAGGAGAAAGAACAAATCAATATCATTTTGAGCAAAGAGGGTGTTGAGGAAGAAGAAAATTTGGTCAGATAGAAAAGAACTAGAGCAACTATCCGAGAAAGACCTGCACAAAGAGAAGCTCAACAAAATTATTCTTCCTCCCCTCCACATGAATCCATTCTACTTTATTGTCCTCCTTCTCCTTCATCAAATACTTCTTCTCCTCCATCTCATCCACCCTTTCCACCTCCTAATATTTCTTCACCTCCTCCACCTCCACTTCCTCCTTCTCCTTCACATGACCTCCCTCCTATTCCAAAAAATGAGCCACCTGTTTGAGTGGGGGAAACACCAATAATGGAAATAGTTGAAGAGCAAGTGGTTTTAGAAGAAGGATAGATACAAAGAGAAATCCCTACAGAGGGAGAAGTACAAAGAGAAGTCCCTACTAAGGAAACCACAACTGAAGAACATGTGGAGCAAGAAGTGGACTAGGTGGGAGAAACTCAAAATGAACAAGTTTAGGGAGAAGAGGAGATACAAGTTGAAACTAAACAAAGGGAGACTAAGAAAGATGATTTAGAAGGATCCCACAACACAAAAATCATCCCTTCTCCCACTTAGAGAGAAGTTTCCTCCATTGTGCCTGTCTGGCTAAATCATTCCATTCAAAGGAGACAAAGGACATATGTAGAAGACAACTCAGAAAAGAGTTTGAGCATATTTTTATAAGCCTTCCAATCTCTGGTAAAAAGAAGGAAAAGGTCCTAGAGAATATCCATATTCATCATGTATGAGAACTAAAATAGAACTACTAAAATAGCCATCCCTCTAGTGGATAAGATTGAATTGGAGATGTGGCCCGAAGATTTCTAGATTAGACAAGTTGATCTGGGAGACAAATTGATTTGGGAGTACATATAAGGGAAGGAGAGCAACAATCTCTCTATATGTCTATTTTTGCTATACTAAGATGAGAATACCAAGGAAGAGCTTAAAGCTCAAGTGGCTTAGTTGACAGCTTGCATCAAAAACTTGATTGGACTAGTGGATATAACAACTCCTGAGTCCACACTGCAAGCTACACTGAAGGGAGAGGTAAGGAATTCTGACCCTGAAGGATGGATCCCAACAACTAAGAAATAGAAATCAATTTTTTTATCCTTAGCTAACAGAGTGTTGAAGAAAGAAAGAAATTCTTATCATTGCATTACTGTTGAAGATAGTCTAGCCCAACAAATTGAACTGGGTATAGAAAAGGAACTATTAGTTTAGGAAGAAATACATACTGGCAATTTTGCAAAGAATAAAGGCAATGACTACAGAGGATCTCATGAAAGCTATAGTAATTGAAGAACAAGATTAGGATAAGATTCTTGAATGGTTACGAGTTGTACAACTAAGAGTTAAGATCCTGAATAAGTGCATGTCAAGGTTGAACAAGAACATAAGTTTGGCAGAGCAAGCCATGACCAAGGTTCATTAATTTGTAGAAGACTTAGAATACACATTTTGGGAAATGCCTTTTTTGGTGAAGGCCCCTAGTAAAATGGCGGAGGAATTGAAGAGTCAAATGTAGGGTCAAGTCACTTAGTCTTCCATTGATAAAATAATGAATAAAAAGGAAAAGATTCATTCTTTCAAGAAGGAGTTGACAACCTTCGTCAACGTATAGGAATATATGGATAATTTTGCTTTCAAGCAGAGAATAAAGCTCTAGTACCATTGGGGCCCAACAATGGAGAAAATGAACAAAGTGATATCAACATTCAACGATAGCTTCTCTAACTAATTGCAGATAGGAATTCTTGATGTTATTGTGTCCTTTTTGAATAAAGTGTTGTAAAAATCCAACACTCAACTTGTAAAATCAAAATTGGTGTTGAATTTCAGTTAATTTTAGTTAGCTTTTTTTGCAACTTCCTTAATTAAGGTTTAGTTTTAAATAGGAACTAAAACTAGGGCACCTAGTTAGCTTTCAATTGTAATTTTAGTTGGAATCAATCAAATCTGTGATGCTAGAGTTAGTTTTAATTTTCTTTTTGTTTAGATTCACAATTTTAGGAACTCAATGTCCTATATAATTTTGATATTCAATCATTTCAAAAGATCTGGTTTTGATGTACTATTGTTGCATAATAAAATTATCCATTCTCAATGTGGGTTTTCCCACTGAATTTGTGAAGACCACAATTTTGATAAATCAAAGGATTATGCCTATTTTGCATGTGTCTCAATCTGGTGTATTGGTAATGGTATGACTGTTCTATTTTGTCTAAGTTGAATAAATTAATGGAATCTCATGCTTTATTTTGGAATTAATATTTTATCTCAGATTTGTGTATGTTTAATGACATTTTGATTGGAGAAAATCTGAAAATATTAAGTCTGATTATATTTCCTTAGAAGATTGCATTGTTGTTAACAACAAATGTGTGAATGACTATTTTCTTTGATAATGGTTTGTGAGATTTTATCTAAACATTCAAAATTGGTTAAATAAACATGTTTTATCATTGCCCATTTAATTTAGAATTTATTTAATTCTCTCTTGTTACCCTTCTATCTTTTGACTTTTCTTTGAAATCAATTTGAAATCATTGAAAAGAGCATTTTATTAATATAAATCAGTTGTAAATTTGAACATGGAATTTTTTTCCCAAACACTTAGATCTGTTATTTTCAATCACATTTTAGTAAGATCATTTCTAGAAAATCTAACAACCCAGGTCCCTTGTTGAAACACATTAACAATGACCACTTTTCTGTTTTAAATGGTCAAAACTTGAATATAAAGGAACATTAGAGTAGTTTTCTACTTTTCAAGAGGAGTAATGACTCATTATTTCCTAGCAAGTTGGATGTGCTAACACCACCCTCAACAGTTATAACTTGAAAATGATGTTATGAAAAGGGAAACACACCTTGGTTTTTTAGAACCTAAAGTGTAGATGAGAACAATTGTAAATTTAAATTTATCTCCTGTTCATTGGCCACTGATCTAGGGTTCTCAAATATAGGATTTGGCTATTCCTTAGAGAAACTTTGGCAATCAGTTGGAGGAACTAACATATTACTTTCTTATATTTTATGCTATTCACAAATACTTAAAGAGATGAAATTTTATTTTTTTGTTCCTTGTGCATGAAGGGTAGAGAAGTGTAGGTCCTTATATATGTGTATACTAAGGAAAAATATTGTAGATTTCATTATTTTAGATAGTAGTAGAGAAAGAAAAATATATTTTTATGTTATTCATTCTTGTGCTACTGAGGTGAATCTTGGTTGTGGGTGATCCCACAATAGTGGTTTACAATTTTTGGCCAAACTGGACACTGAAATATTTTTTTTAACTAAATCTTCACTTTCGGGCATCTATAGCGGCTAATCCGTGAGGAATTTGAAGATGATGCAAACTAGAGTTTCATGATATTTTGTCTATAGATTCTAAATATATTTTTTTCAAAATTTTTGGAATCAGTTTGCATTTCTTTTTCCATCTCCCTCGAAAACTAGATTTTTTCAGAAAACAACATTTTTAAAAAGTGATGCTCACCATATAATGCATAACTTTTTTTCCAGGAAGGATAATATTATAATTCTTTCTAATTTAGATTCATAACTCCAATATCTAGTGCTTCCACTTAGTTAGATATTTTTTTATTGAATATTTTTTCTTTAATCAAGTTTCAAATTCAAACGAATTACAATTTAGACATAGCGCGACCATTTTTTTTGTTGGATCAAGGACTTCAATATCTGGTGGACTCATATTTTTAATTTTTTTTTGATAATCTTCTATTTTTCCATATGTGCAGAACAAAGAGCTTGATTTTCAGTGAAACACCTATGTTTAATAAAACTAAAAAAACAAATACATAATAAAACCAAAACATATTAAAATTATATTCGTTGGATAGCTCGTTCGAAGACTACTTGATTCCAATTGGGTTTGTGAAGTCTCCGCCATTTTTGTCTTCAACCTGAGCTCTGAAGTGCAAAAATTTAGATTATTTTTGTGTCTCAGGGGGGAATGAGGGATAAGAGGAGTTCGAACGAACCCTTAGGGGTTCGAGTGAACCACCCTTCCATAAGGGATTTTGTTTGGATTTTGGGTGGGAAAGAATTACAAGGGTTCACTCGAACCAATAGGTTCGTACGAACCCCTAAAATCAAGTTTTTTGTCATGGGGTCATTTTTTGTGAGTTTTCCTTCCTCACTTGATTGTAAACCACTATTGTGGCTTCACCATTGTGCATGATTTGGGTTTTATCCCTAATTGAATACGTACTTTCGTGCTTGAATTGATAGATTTCCTACTTGTGTGTGTTGTGGAAAGTGCCTGTGTGTATACATTTGTATTATTTGACTTGCACCCATAATTATTAGCACAAAACTTCATTTAGGTCATCTACATCAACTAGTAAGGTGACATAGTGAACCAAAATTCATTTGCAATATTGTTTGGGTGTTTGAATAGTAGGCTACCTTGTAGCCTTTAAATAATTCTAGTGATTACATCTAGGGAGATTGTTGTGATCTTGGTGTTATAAATGGTCTATGGTGCCATCATAAATAATTAAAATTCTAAGAAAAACTATCACTTATTCTTTCATAATTCCCAAAACTAAATGTATTATCTCTTTTCATTTAATTCTTGATATAACATTTTTATTTATCAATTCCCATCTCTTCTTAATTAGTTAAATGTAAGTGAACTTACACTTGATTTTATTTATGTAATTATCCTAGATTTATATAAAAGGGATTTCATTCCCTTAAAGGTGGGAGGAGGTACACAACCTAATTAAAATTTACACAAAGTTATACAATAATAATGGTTACCCAAAGAACTAAATAGGGATTTTTTAATACTCCAACATATCCCATTAAAGCACATCTTATTACATGTTAATTACAATAAAGATTACATAATATTTAGTTAACCAATGAAAATCTCTTTTCTTAATTTTAAAGATGCTACAAAATTATCACATAGCTCCATGAAATGCCTCTTACAAATATTATATAGACTACCATTAGAAAGAAACTCCTATTAATTTATGAAATTAGAACTTCAATTACATTGTGAAATATCTCTTAGTTCAATGAAAGAGAAATTCATACCAGTGTAGACATTATTTAACTATATTGATAAGCTACATGGTTATAGGTTCAATGGATTTGAGTTACATGATTTTGTATCTCTTCATTTAAAATACTAAAACCATCTCTCTCCTTGTAGAAATGAAGCCAACCTCTTGTGATACCATAAGCATAATCCTTGATAGAAGTTGGAAGACCATCATTTTTCAAGTACTCCCAATTTAATTCTTTGAGTATCTCATCCAATAAATTCTTGACATAATTCAAGGCATCTTCTTCAGTGGATCTTGGATTATCTCTTATGTAACATGCTATTGATGAATTTGTTTCTCCTCGATCTATCTCACCCTTCACAACCAAGGATTGAAGGTAAAATACAATAAATAAATTGTGCTTACATCCAACTCAATCTTTCACTTTTATATATATACAAAATAATTTTATTATTGAATATAACATTGTTACATACCTTAAATGTTTTAATGTCACCTCTCAATCTAAGGCTCAAGCATAAAAGATCATTGAACCTTGATGGATAATCAAATTTTTGAAAAATATTTCCTGAAAGAATCCCATCTATTGTTAATAGAGGTGGCAATGTGATTGCACGATGATTCCCTGAACTAATTGTTCCATTCTCGATGTGTTCTGCCAAAGTTGGAATGTGCCTTGTAGCAAGCCACTCAGCTTCTTGCATCATCGCATCTATATAAGCTTCCCACTACATAAAAAATCAATAGTTTTGAATAAGAAAAAAGAAAACCATATTATTTTATTTGAAAATACAAAACTAATTTTAGCCCTATTGTAAGTATTAAAATATAAATAACTCACTAATGTATACAACCACCACAAAAAATTCCAAAGCATTAAAAAAAACGATAATATTCTAAGAAAAATAACAACATAAACTATACAAGCACTAAAATTAATTCCAAAAAAAATTGATATAATAATTTTAAGAAAGATTAAACAACAATTAAATAAACCTATATACACAACGATATTATTTTTGTAAATAATTGAACAACACAAGTCTATTAATCTATTTTATTATTATAAAGGTGAGCATTGATTCCATCCATAACATATCTAATGAGATTAAGATGTACATACAGAGCAAATTATGCTAGAAAACAAGAAGAAAATAGGTGAATAGAAAATTCTCATATAAAGAAGAAGATGAATAAAAATATATGGTAAAATTACATTCTATTAAATATGAAGTCAATGGCTAAGTTTGATCAACATGAGATCAAATACTTGAACTTCTAAGATTAATCTCAATCTATAATTAAAAGCTATAAATTTTTAATATATGCTAAGATGTAACATTATGGAGGATGTTGAATAATATAAGATGAAAATAGTATTTATGTTTCCTTTAAAAAAAAAAAAATGGTGTTGAACAAATTGACGATTTATTGTCTCTATGTATAAGATAGTGAAAGTAAATAAAACATTTATTCTATGAAATATAAATTTCATTATAAAATAGCAAAAAACATAGCCATACAGTATCTTTAGAGAGGGCAAGGGTATCTCCGTCTTGAATCTTTTGAGCTTCTCCATTGATTTCATTGACTGTCTCATACAATGCCATATATGCAATTTTCATATATTCAGGAAGGTGGTATATAGAAGCTGGATCCCACCTAAGAGAGACATAGAAGACTATTATTAGTACAATCATATTCAAGTGTTTTATTAGGTATAAGTACACAACTTATAATTTAACACTTACTTTTTAATAGCTTCTGTGAAGAGTTTCAGTTCATCACGTGTTCCATATGTATCGTATATATCATCTATATATGTTGCAATTGCGGAGAGCTTTGCTAGGCCAAATCTAAATGCAGAGTACCTCTCATCCTCACAAATTACACATGCCATAAAAAAAATTCTACATGACGATGACGAGCAAATTTCAATTCAGACAAACGAGACTCTATCCACCATCTGAAATACAACGTCCAATTAAAAATAAATCACTTAAAACCTGGATTACCCAAAACTACTAACTAACTTCTTAATAAAAAAAATTATTATAAAATCTAATATCTATCTCGCATTACTCACCCAGAAAAAGTTTTAAGCTCTTGCTGATGCAATGACTGAACCGCGTTGAAGTCCATTTTAGCTAAAAGTAAAAGTTTCTCATTGCCCACAGTCCTAAAACTCCAATTATATTAGTTAAGTTTTTTGAAATATACATATTTTAATTAAAAGGTAGAATGATGTGGCAAACCTATGAATGGAAAAACAAAACATTTATCTAATACCATAAAAGGTGTTGCCACTACCTGGCCCACCACTTGTCTTCTTCGTAGATTTCAATATATTTCTTTGCTTCCCATCTGGGCAGATTGGCGTACCAGCCATACTCCAGATTGAATGATATCTGGATATAAAATGTTCATATTACAATATAGACAAAGAAGTTTATATGATATATATACTAAATAAACAAGTTTTATGGTAAAAGCATGTGTACTTCATAGAGGAATCTATCTTCTAGTCTTGATAAGGTTACCTCTTGTAAAAGATTGGAGCTGATCCCACTCTTCTGAATAGCTTCACTTAAATATGTAGTAGAGAGTTCTTTAGCCTTCTCCAAAATTTTCTCTCCAGGAAAAGCAATATGTGAAGCTCGAAACAAATTTATAATACCTTTAATTTTCTCCTCTTCTGTTTGAGCAGTGAAGCACAAGAACTGCCTATTTTCTCTTTTAAAGGGACCCAACATTCCTGCCATTATATTTTTTAGAATATTGTGTTAGTAAATACATCAATATTAAATGAATCCTAATCAAGTATAAGTTAAAAGATTTTATAGTTTCAGAATCAGACATATATCAAACTTTTGGGCTCAAAACGTTGCAGTTTAAACAGTATATTTTAAGCTTTGATTTCTTTAGATGACTCATCTGAAATCATATTATCTTTTTCAATAGAACCCATCTTGTTGTGTGATTTCAGATCAATCAGTTAAACAAGCCAAAGCTTTGATTGTGCTGTTTAAACCAAAAGACAACTAACAGAAAAATGTATAAAATCATAATTACATATAAAACATAAATTATACTTGACAAAACAAGATATCTATGAAGTCTAAGAATCCACGCTATTGTGTTGGTAAATACATCAATATTAAATGAATCTCAAAATCAGATTAAAAATAATATAAGGGATTTATTATTTTCATAATCAGATATATATCAAAATTTTAGAAGCGCTACAGTTTAAATAACATAGTCTAAGCTTTGACTTGTTTAGATGGTTCATCTAAAATCAATACTATCTTTTTCAATAAAATTCATCTATTCTTATAATTTTAAATGAACCAACTAAAGAAATCAAATCTTAGACTGTACTGTTTAAATAAAAAAAACAGCTTAAAAAAAATATAAATTTATAGTCACATTTAAAACATATACTATACCTGAAGAAACAGGGTATCTATGAAGTCTAAGAATCCGAAAGCCCAAGACCGTGGTGTTGAGATCTCTTTGGCATTCACCCCAATACCTGTTACTCCATTGCATTCCCTTCAAACTGTTATATACATAAACTAGTATTGATCGCATAGATTATAATAGTATTACAAGATGCAGAAACAAACCTGTAAATAAAAATCAAGGGCTTCTTTTTATTTCCTTTGAAAATGTCGTCGATCGATTCCAAGGCGTTCGATATTTCAACCATTGTAAGAAGATGGAAAACATTGTCTGCATGTGATTCACTGAACATGTCTTTGATCTCAGTAATAAGACTCCCACAACGTTCAACATAGAGAGGAGCCTGTGAATGCCCAACAACAATGTGCTTTTATTTTTTTGCAGAAAAAATAATTTAAAAAGTTACAAGACCTTAAACAATTGGTGAGCGCTAACGACTGTTGGTGAATTTTGGGATGCCAACACTTTAATATTATAATGGGTCATTGAATTTTGATCCAAACTATCGATACAAAAAAATATACATAACAAATCCGGAAACTATCTTTGCAATAGACTGTATAAAATAAATTAAAAAAAAACCTTAAACAGAAGAAAATTAACTTGCCTCATAGGGACGCTTTGGAAGAGACTGTATAAAATCATCGCCCCACAAGTTGGGATGATGGTTACCAGTGCGCCGCAATGGGATTTCAGCTTTAGATAAGGCCTGATTTACGATAGTGTTAAGCTTTTACCTTCGTATTAATGGTACTGCTTTACCGCAAAGCTGAAGATTGTGGGACTGGGCAGAGTGAGGTTTGAGGCAGAAGCTCAAATTATGAGGGAAAGTGGACATAAGAGCCATTGCAAGATTTGGTGTGCAAGGAATCCTTGTTTGTTTATTGCAAGGAGCTTTTTTTTATAGAGAAAAATAACTACTAGTACAAAACAGGGTACAATGTTTTTTTTATTTTTTAATAGTATGCATTGAACCTATGTATAGAGGAATGTATTAAAATGTGTCTGAGTGCGCTCTGGTAGTGACCCACATATTCAACTTTCCTTACTTTATTCTGCCTTTAAAGGTTGTACATATAAAAAAAATATTTAATTTGTTACACACGTGACTAAAAGTTGCACATGTATATCCTAGCACATTTAAATTGTTTGTTACCTACGGTTCAATGTATTCAACTACGTTTCATATTATAAACATGGTATTATTATCCTAATATGACCTTTTCTCATGCCTTTATGTGTTAATTATTTTGCCTTTCCCACCTATCTTGAGCTCCAAATTTATATTCATGGTAGCCTTATTCCTCATGCATTTGTTGGTGTAGGGAAATTTTCTAGGGAATTATATCCTACAAAGGGTTGCATACTTGCTTATAATCAACCAACTTTAAAATACAAAAAAAAAATAGAAACATCTTATAAGCACAAAAGGTTAAATGTTGATATAGTTAAGATAACATTACCATGTTCTTTGTCATAATTGTGAAAATTAATTCATTCTAATATTTTGATACTTCAAAAGGATGAGATAAAATCACCCAAGAAATCTATATTGACCATCTTCTTTCAAGAATATGTTAGAATAAACTTGTTCTAAATTTTAGTATGTATTGAATTTTTTAATATCATATAAACCCTATAAAATGGGGTTAAAATATCCTATGTTAAATATTTGATTGAATAAAGAAAATTGTCAAAATCACAATATAGTATTTGTTAAAAGCTTTCTTATCTTAAAGGCAATTTAGCTAAGGATTGAGTCAAAAGTAAATTTAATCATTTATAAAGAATGACCATTTGGGTGATTGAATTATATCATATGACTACAACGTTTATTTATGGGCTTGAGTTTAATTATTTAACTCATCATTAATCTAGAAGTAACTATTTAGAGATATACATATTATTTAATAGCTAATGTAATTAAACCTATTAATATTTACTCTTGTGATTGATATGAAACTTTGGGTAATCTTGTAAGATATCATAATAAGGATATAGGATTATTGATTTCATGGAACAAATTAATTATAACCATAGGTGGTAGAAGAAAAATCAACTATACTAAAGTAGCTAATTGTTTAGATAGATCAACTATACTAAAATAGCAAAAATATGTAAAATATTAAATACAATAAGTGCATTAATTACTTCAAAAAAGGATACTATAGAGGTTATAGAGGTAGACACGAATGATGTCCCCAATGCTCGATGAAAATCTATAACATCTGACATAAAAATTTGGGTATTAAAAAATAAAATATGTCAATTCTAAAAATGGAAGAAGCTACTTTAGTGAGAAGAATGCTTAAGAAGATGTTAGTAGGTCTGAATAAAAAGTTGATAATTTTTTGAATATATGATCCCTTGTGTTTTTGCCTCCAACAAAGAGGGTAAAAACATGAAGGTAGTCAAATCAGAACCACCACAAAAATTTTCAAAAATGGGTCAAGATTTGATGATATACTCACAAGGTGGGCCCAAAAAGGATTGTTTTCACTATTCATGATGAGGGTTTTTGTATAGATTTCTATAGAGCTTGAGCAAAAATGCCTCACCGATGTGATTTTGGGCCATCACATGTAGAGGAGCTTCAGATTGCCGTAGAGACCGATAAGCCCTTGGACAAGGCTGGTTAATCTCTTTCAAAATTTCCTTTATTTTATGTACTTAATTTTAGTAGGAAAATTTAGATTAGTGTAAGTGTCCTTGGTCAAACCCATGTTTTGGAATTTCTACCTCCATGAATAGTTGATTGATTGACTGATAGAATGTGTGTGCTCCTAACTTTAAATATGTCTAAGGATGTAATAAGCTAAAATAAAAAAATCCTACTCAGATGTGTTAGAGAAGGTTTTCTAAATGACATGAACAAGATCAACCCAAGAGAAATTAAAATACCCTCAGGAAAATCCAAATGCCTAAATACCTTTCTTAGGGAAACAAGTAGATTAATGCTTGAAGATAAGAACACTTTGAAAATAAGTCATTAGGTTCTTGAAAGAAGCCATTTAGCTATCTCAAAACCTAGATTCTATCACGTTCTTCCATTGACATCAAATTCCAATAATTATGCTAACTTGAATAATTATGAAATTTTCCTCGTAAATCTATAAAAATGGATGTATTTTGACAAAGCTCTTATGTAGTAATTGTTTCCTCTCTTTAATTTGAAATAAGTATTCATGTTTATATAGTGGAACATAGAAATAAATTAAAGTGTAGGCCAAATCATTTAATTTTAATTTTTGGGATTAATTTATCATCAAGTCTTGGGTTTGAATTCACATCTTTGAAAATTTGAGGCTGATAAAGATGAGAAATTAAATTTTATAGGAAAAAAACTTGGACTAGGGTGCTAGTGCTCTTGTCTAGCCCTTTTACACTCATTCAATTTGATTTGGAAGTTTAGGGTCTATTTAATCAGAACTTATCCAAAAGACGAGCACTTAGCAAGGTTAATTTGGTGACATAGGATCGATAAAGCACTTTATTTAGGGTAGCACTAAAACATTCTCCTAGGTTGATAAGAAGGGTTAAGGCTAGGGTAATGTCTAAAATGCATTAAGGGGAGATGTTATTAAAGTGAGTTCCAAAATAGAGCATGTAATTATACTTTCACATTAAGGGAGTATAATTTATGATGCTACATTTAGCCCCCACTTTAGCAGTTATATGACACTAAATGCATATGCAAGCTAAAGTATTGAAAATAAATCATATTGTAAAAGGATACCCAAAAGGATACTGTAGAGGAATTAGAACATTCACCAAGAAAGAGAATGAAGCTTCCAACGTAGCAACTTTTAAACCACAACACTAGGAACCACATCTTATAAAACTATTTTTTTAGAAATTCAAAACCATCCTACACATACAAAAAAATGTATTACTCCAATAATTCTAAGGAAAATGAAATTTGAGGTTAGATGTATGCCCCTTTTTTTTGCTTGCTTTATGGAGCTGGAAACATTGTAGCTATCTTGCCACATCAAATTGATTATTGTTTTCATGAGAACACTTCTGGTAGGGTCATTAGAACATAACACAAGTTACCAACAAGTATAAAACATGAAAGAGGATAAAAACATGTTTCTAATTCAACAAACAACACAAAAATCAAAGTTCACAATCCCAAGTTATGCTACTTTAAGATAGTATGATATGAGTGATATGTTATCAAATTTAGCTATAAGTCATAACTTTTGACTTTTAACCATTCATTTTAACCTTGAAATTTGAGAACCTTGAGAGATAAGCCAAACATTCCTAGGAGTGAAAATGCCACAATAATAAGAATGTTACACACTGAGGCTCGAGGCCCTAAGGGGGCATCTTGTACAAGGGATGTTGACATGAGAGGTACATTATGTTTTTCCTTTTCCTATAGGTAGGAGTTGTATTTAGGTTATTTTTAATGTTTTTTTATAAAAGGGGGTTCCCCTTACCAAGTTGGGAATCCTAGACCTCTGAGGGTACCCATTCCCAATAGTGGTGCCCCTAACCAACATGGGAGTCCTTGACTAGGAACAAAGTCTTTGTAATTTGCTACCTTTATTTTGACTTGTTAGTTGATGTATAACTAATGAGATAATATTTTTGTTGAATGATAGGTTCCACCACATATACAGGAGCACCTTTAGGGATGTCTAGATATACTCTTCTTCATGAACACACTCCATTACTCCCAATGGAAGAGCAACCCCACTTATGCGATGTTGGACTATTTTGGGTGTACACCATGCCCACCATGAGATATCATGACATGATGTTGATGAAACTAATGGAGAGATGGGATGCCGATACCTGTACCCTCCATTTGCTGATAAGAGTGATGGTGGTGATATTGGAGGATGTATACCATATTCTTTGACTACCCATACATAGTAGGATTGTTAGTTATGAGGCAGGGAGGATCTCAGATGAGATCCTAGCCGACTAGTATTATTACATCAACCTTGATATGCTATCAGATGGAAAGGGTTGAATTTAACTATGGTGGATACTATATAGAGGTGTTGATATACCAATCATTCATCATATCATGATCACTATGATAACATTGGTGGTCACACTAGATGGATGAGGCACACACTTGGATGGGCACCTCATTCATACTATATGAGTGATGGAGGAATGAAAAATTGTGTTCACCTAGAGGTAAAGCATTCTGGTGCACCTATACTATGATATCAGGTGATACAACCATTATGAGACACAAAGTCTTATGACATGCACACTCCTCCAAGTTTGGGTTTTTGAGAAAATCACTTGCATGTTACCTACAAAATAAAATAGTGAGGTAACATGGACCTATCCTCAATCCTTTTGTTTTCCTTTAAAGATACCATGGTAGTACAAATATTTACTATACTAGTGCATCACATTAAATTGATTGTATATTGTAGATGTACTTTGGAGACCCTATAGGACCTAATAGCCTTGGACAAGCATGTCACAATAGCTTGCTAGGATGCAACACAATCACTTCTTTGTTGGTCTTTATGAGTACATCATGATTCCTTTTTACTATGATCGAGTGACTAGAAAATTTAGTTGCATTTAGGAGGTTCCCATTCCTTGATCGACCTATCTCAAGTCAACTCACAATAGTGCCAAGTCACATGAAATAGCTCATCCAACCATCACAGACCTATTGCTGAGTGACTCAGATGATGAAAATTGAGACAAACATCCAATATTTAAGGTATATAATATCGTATAAAGAACTACATACATCAGATGGTGGGACAATAGAAATCTAAATCCCATATTTCTTGCTAATCATCCTACTAGTGATCTCGAGTAATGGCCATGACATCAAGAGGATTATGAGGAGGATAAGGAAAATGATGGAGATGCAAATAAGCAAAGTGAGGAGGAGGATGAGGATCCAACCACAATGGTAGGAGGAGGTTCATAGGAGGAGGCTAGTGATTATCTTGAGAAGAGACCTAGGTGTCTTCCTCATGTATCTTGAGTAAAACCTGCTACACTTGAGAGACCACATATAAGAGCATTGGGAGATGAGAAAAGAAACATAGACTATGCCCCCCATATTATGAGTGAGCCTACATATAGCCACAATAGTCATCTGCATGGATCCCCACTAGTGGGTCTATGATCCAGGTGATATGATATGTTATTTGATTGCTTTACTTTATAGTCTACTACATGTTATATCTAAATTTGATTTATGATTTACATAATGTTATCCTATGTTTTTTTTTTTTTTACAGTTGGTACCCAATATTGGCTTGAGTTGTTTCTTGAATTGTAGTTGTACATTAGCTAGTGCGAGTTATGTATAGGCCACCATAGAGTGCATGGCATCATGTAAAGGTTTTTGAGCCTACAAAATGACTAAGAGTCATACTCAAGGAGTTGAGAGATACATATGATGATCTGAGAGAAAAAAGAGCTTGAACTCGTACTAATGGTAAGATATAGACATTGATGTGGGAAAAGATTGATACGTTGTGAGCCAAGAGAGATCAGTTATAGCAGTAGCATATAAAAATAGTTGAGGCTAATGCAAAGCTTAGAGGTGAGCTCAAGTATGTACAAGCACATAGTAGCTCTAGGAGTTACTCACAATCTACAGTCTCACACCAACCACCACCACCAAGCCTTGAGGAGTCTGGTAGCCATAGGCCCACAAGATAATATGATATGTATTTTAGTACTATATGTGCTATCTTATTTAAGAACATGCATTACATTTTCCATATATAGAAAATTGAATACACCTGTAATCTAATTAAAAATCTCATTAAGATTATTTAAAAAATACAACAATGATCTAATTGATATATGCATATAGATTATGTGAACTAAACAATTAAGTGAAACTATTTAATTAAATTCTATGTTTGTTGATCAAGTGTACACATGTTAAACTAGATGCAATTATGATTTAATTTGAACTATCAAATGCTATAATGATCTAATTAACATGCCACACAAATTGCTTAATAGTATACTAACAAGTAATAATGAAATTTGAGAAAATTACTCCAAAATCCAAGACAGACTAATGTTTGTCATGAATGAAGCAATGTAACATTAAATAGAAATTAAATCTATCTAACCTAATCTACATGCTTTAAATTCCCACATATGACTCAGAGATTGATATTAACTTTTGCATAGAATCTATACAAATGCATAACATTAATAGGTTCTTTAAGAGGTGAACCATCTATTGTAGAAAGCTTGTATGCATGTGATCTATAATCCTTAGTGATGACACACGGTCCCAAATAATTCAACCTAAAATTTCCCTTCTCTCCTAGTGCAATGTGTACATTGTGTTGATTTTCATATAGGATCAAGTCACCAATCTTAAAGGAACAGTGGATAATTCCTTCATTGTATTTACATTGAAGAACTTTATAGTAAGCTTTCAAATGTTTGAAAATGTGTATACACTATTCATCAAGCATCTCATGTTCTTGAAGCCATTGTTCTCTATAAGAAATATCATCTACAATATCATTAAGAGAAATTCAAGATGAAATATTATTGCCAGTTGATGACACGTTTGATCAAGTGTTGTACAAAGGCCCAAGTATCCAAAGATGTGAAGGAAAATGGAAAAGTCCTATATCCCATTTATAGTGGCCAACATATATATGTAGTGTAGGAAATTTTATACCTTTACAATTTCACACTTTGTTTGGGTCCCATAATTTATTAGACTTAATTAGGCCTCTATTTGACCAAATTATGCATTCCAAAGCCTTACTCTTCCTATTTTTCAAAAGGGGAACCAAAATTAAACATATGTATTCAATAATTAAATTACCTTGGATCATGTATTCTTGGACTTATACGTTAGGACTGGTGCAGGAGCACCTTGTTCATTGAATACCTTCAAAAGGAAAAATTGCAAAATTTGTGTTTCCAAATGTAAAGCAATGTAAAGGTCATGTGTGGTCATATTTAATGTATTAAGGTCTCAAATAGGTCATTAGGTGATTAAAGAAGTGATTTTGTAAAAATATGTCTTTCATGACAGAAGTTGTCAATTATGTAAAATGAAAAAAAAGTGCACAAAAATAGGAAGTTGAAGAGTCTTTTGTGGGAAATTGAAAGGATAGGTCATTGGAAATGAAAAGGAAGTTGCCTAACTATTGTAAAAGCTCTATAAAGCATGTAAAGGATGAGAAAAAAGGTAGACTTTGGATCTTGGGTTGAGTCTAATAAATAAAACCACTCTGTTTCTGCAATTATTTTATTTTTCTCTCATTTACCAGTCCTTGTATAGAATGCACAATAGTCTATAAGTTATATATATATATAGATTTTTCATAGGGAAGCGAGTAAACAATCATTTAGAAGTGGTTTGAAGAGGTTTTATCAATTTTAGTGGGTTTAGAAACAAGAATACATTAATCTCCTTGTAAACCCTCAAACAAGGGTTTCAGAGTCAATTAAATAATCAACCCACCATCCCACTGATGTAGGTTTAGTTGGTTGGTGGGATGGGTTAAATAGAGTGTATTTTTTGTGTGTTTCATGTGTTGTGCGTGTCTGCAGATGTGGGAAGATGGAAAAGACCAAGTCGACTTACTGCCCTACAAAATTCTTAGAGTTCCTTCAAGAATTTGTTGGCTTCAAGTGAGAATTTGATGAAAGAGAATTCAATGGGGTTAAAATTTGGCTTCTATAGTATATGCAAACATAATTAAACATGTTTGAAGTGGTGGCAAGTTTGTTTGAGGATTGGAAGTTTGGTTATCAATAAAAACTTTAGAGGTTATTTTCCAAAAAGGAGGGTATTTAGTTTAGGCACCCTAAAGCATGTGTCTTTGTAAAAAAATTGAGAAATCCTTGGTTTGGTATCCTGTAGAGTGCTTTCCTAGAGGTTTTAGAAGTTTAGGAGAAGTTTGAAGGCAAATCACTTTGTAAAACAAACCTAATTTGAGGTCTAGGCAATGTTAGAAACCTGATTGGAGCAAGTTGTTTCAAAATAACCTATTGAGAGTTTGTGATATGTTATCATACACCCTTATGGATCTTTGAATTGGTGTTGTTCCTTATCTAAGAGGACCTCCTCTAAAAGTTGTACCCGATTTACTCAAACTGCAATGCTACAAGGAATTGTGAAGGCTTGAAGAGTTAAGGTAAAATTTGAAGTTTGGTGACCTGGTAGTCATTTTCATTGTTTGTAGTAAATACCTCCACTGATGAAAATTTAGGAGCACGAAACTCTCAACCTAACTCAACTTGACAGAAACTCAACCATTTCTTGCTTATGCTTGCAACTAGGACTCAACTTTCCTTCACAAAACCCTTGTTTCAAAACACCCAACTAAGATTGAGGTAGAGGAATTCTTGTCGAAACTTCAAAATACCATGAGTAACACCAAATTGAAAGAATCAAACACCTTCACCAACTTAAACAACTCAAATGTAAGAACTTTTAAAAGTGGACTGTCCAAATCAACCACTATGCCCATTTAGGCCACATGACCCAACAACTCCAACTTCTCAAGCCCATTTAACTTTACCCAAGGAATCAACATGTTGAAAAACACCTGAAAAACCATATTATACCAGTCTACATTATTTTTACATGATATTTCAACAAACACTTACTTTAAACCTTTATTTTTTATTCCCAAAATAGGACTGTCACAAATTGTCATGCAAACTTCAGTAAACAAATGAACATAAAACTTTTAGAACACAAAATATTGTCTAAAAAGGGATCAAAATACTCCAATACAACCTTTTGAATCACTTCCCCCAAAATATAATAGCTTTTATTTTTTAAAAACAAAAATTCTTGACTGTTCATTGTCCATTTCCAAATTTTTATGCAAATAACAAACCTAAAACATCATCATTTCAATTGCTATCCTTTATATTTCAGTCTAATTCTTTGGAATATGAAATAATAAGAAAAAATAAGCCTAGTAACCAAAATTTATACCTTTCCACCATGTAAATTGGAAGAAACACAATTTTTCATGCACACTGCTACCCTAGATAAGGGTTTCTACCTGCTAGAGATGAATTGCCAATAACTTTCACAAACTAGCATGGTTTTAAATGAAATAAATTGAAAAATAATGTAGATTCACAAGGCTTAAACATACAATTGAGGATTGGATGTTATATCATAGAATGTGGCCGTACAAAGGCCTGAAACATAGAAAATGCAAATTTTTTAACATAAAACAGTGTTGTTCATTAAATTCTTCAATCATACATCATCCTCCAACCTGCCTCAAAGTTTGTGATGCTTAAAAAGGATTTCAATAATAAAAAAAATTCCTAAACTAATGCTTCAACTACCTAACCATTGATATTCCCCTATTTGTCATTTTTTTTCATTTTTACAATATTGCTTTGACAACAATTTTAGCAATTTTTCAATTTTTACATTATGCATCCAATGACCTAAAAATGATTAACTATGACCTAAAACATACTCAAAATGGTATAATAGAACTTATTACAACATGAAACCTTCTATGCTAAATCAAGGATAGTCTCATTGAGGCATGTTCATGCTAGGGTGCACCTGCACCATTCTCCTGACCAAATAAAACCTTCCAAGTCCTCTTGGATCATCAATGCTACTCCATGTAGTCTTTTATGCCCTACAACTTCATCTTTACCTTTGGCTTGAGTTGGTCTATGCCAGATTTCTTCCATTTTGTCTTGCCACCTGGAATCTACTTAAAGATTGTTGTCAACTGATGACACATTTGATCAAGTGTTGTACAAAGGCCCAAATATCCAAAGATGTGAAATAAAATGGAAAAGTACTAGATCCCATTTACAGTAGCCAACATATATATGTAGTGTAGGAAATTGTATACCTTTACAATATCACACTTTTTTTGGGTCCCATAATTTATTATTCTTAATTAAGCCTCTAATTGATCAAATTATGCATTCCAAAGCCTTATTCTTCCTATTTTTCAAAAGGGGAACTGGCATTAAACATATGTATTCAATAATTAAATTGCCTTGGATCATGTATTCTTGGAATTATATGTTATCACCCAAGGGAAAATGGGTCTCCTTTAAGTGCCAAGACCCAAATTAAAATATGTTTTTGGTAGAATTTTAATGAACAAAATTCAAATTGGAAGTGTTGGCTTTTGGAATCTAATTTTTGGGAAATTATATAAGCACCTATAAATACATTGTTATTTTATCATTTCAAATCTAACACACTACATGAGATCAGTTCAAGAGAATTTTTTTTTGTGAAGAGCATTCAAGAACAACATTATTAGTCATCTACAACAATAATCAAGATCCTAATATCATGCTAGAATGTATGTGTGTTCATGTTATGGTTTTAAGGCTAACTTTGTGATTTAGGTTTTCAAGCATTCAAGCATCAAAGCAAGCAATCAATCAAGCCAATCAAGCAAGAATCAACCCTTTGAGGAGATGTTTTTTTCTTCAGTCCTTTGAAGGATCATTTGAAGGGTGGTGAGTTGTAGCAAGCATTATTCATTAATCATTTCCTTCCCTTTTTCATTATCTTTTTATCAAGGTTTTAATTACCAAACTGAGGCTTGACTAAGGAAAACCCCCATACATGCAAACAAACAAATTTTATTTCTCTTTATGTATGTGCAAATCTCAAGTTGAAGGAGAATTGAAGATCTTGAAGGAGAAATTTTGAATTGTTGCACAAGTTGTCATCATTATTATCAAGCCACAAAAAACTAAGTTGTAGACTTTATTTCTAACATTTTGACATTGGGACCTATGTCAAATAGAAGCCAAGATCCAACATCAGAGGACTGTAAAAAGTTATTTTGGAACCTTGTATAGAGACCCATTTTCCCCTCGGTGAACTAGTCCTTCAACAAACCTTAAAACCAATTTTTGGTGATAGGTATATGTGCTCAGACCCTTCAAAGATCTATTTGTAAATCAGACATAAATTTGAACAATTTAATTTATCCAAATTTATCCCCTTCGTCTAAGCATCCTTTATTTCCATTAATTACAATATTGCTAATATTTAATTAATATCTCACCCCGCCAAACCCCGTATCTAGTTAAATAATTAAATACCTTCCTTTATCAAATGAATTAAATAAATATTCCATTTATTTAATTCCCTTCATGTCACATCCTCCATTTTTATCTTATCCTAATCCATCTTCTAATCTCACCATTAGGATGTGCACATGCCCAATCCTTGATTAGGAGGTGTCACATCCTCCAACTTTTGCAAGTTGGCCTCTAATCTCTCTTAGCCACCTAACCATCCTCTAATCCTTCACTAACTAGCCTAATCAACCTCTCAAGGAATTTTTAATTCCTTTTATCCTTCCAAGCAATATTAAATTCTTTTTTCTCTTCCCCATGTGACTTGGACTTGTCACATCAAGTCATGTGAAATCTAACCCTCTAATGTGTTATTAATTAGTCTAATCTAGTACTTGCACAACCTTAATCACCTAATTAGGTCATCTCTAATCCCCATATTATTTATGAAATGTGTCCTTAGTCAACCTTATTAAATGTTTTCTCTTTTTGGAGAAGGCATCCCATTCCCCATGCAGGAATTTTTTAATTCATATTTAATCCTAATGTATTTAAGGAATTTCAAATTCCTTCCTCTTCCCATGAGAATATTTGAGAAATTTTTAATTCTACTTGTCCTCCTCATCTACATGGGGGACAGCAATTTTTTTATGAGAAGATTCTGTCCCATCCCAAGGTACTATGTACCTCTCCATGTCATGTACTAACTTTCACCTCATGTCCATTTCACCTTTAGGCCATATCATTATGCTTACATGTTAAGATGTGAGGGCTTAGAGCTCACCTTAGCCCTACATCTTGATCATTGGTGGTTCAATCTTGGCCATCCATTTCCCTAGATATTTCCAAAATCTATATAAATACCCCCTCTTTTCTCTCATTTGAGGGAGATCATGCATTGTAGCCAAACTCTTGCAAAATTTCTCTAGAATTCATACTTAGTAATTTTCATGCTTTCATCCATTTTCATCCATCCTCACATCATCATCTAGCTTGCATATCTTGCCATCCAAGGAGCATACACACCAAAGATCGAAGGGCCAACCAAAGGATCAATTCAATACAAAGTAAAAGGTTCCATTTGTTGTTCTTATTTTGTGTTGTTTCCAACTAGGCTAATCTTGAGGTGTAGGTAGTTTTTAGTGTTGTTTGCACTCTTTTGCTTTCTGCTCATTTTCTAGCACTCAAATCTGACCTATCACATAAACAATCATTTTTGTTCCTGCATTTTCAAGAATTTTCATTTTATGTAAATATTAAGTCTTGTAGTTTGATCAGGTTAATCATTGCAAACATTTCTAATTCATTCTTAGACCTTTCCTGTTGTCTTAAAGAATCCAACCCAGGTCTGATTGGCTCAACATTGAGGTTGAAAGTCAATCTCTTGGCCTTGTGGCTGGTATTCTAATGAAATCAATGGGAAAGTGGATTTAACCCTAGGTTTTACCCCACATTTCAATATATAACCAACCAATCTTCAATAAAGATTGCTCAGTGCATGAAAATGATGAAATTGGGGTGAGGAAAACTAGTATCATAGATCACTCTCTTAAGTGGCTTGAGTATCCTTCTTTGATGATGGAGCTTCCAAAGCCTATTAAAGAGTTAAAGAAAAATAAGGAAAGAGAAGGATCCTCTGCTTCAAAAACCAAGGTAAAGAAGGTTTCACCTCCTAAGGTTACATGGAAGAAGAGAAAGGAGAAAGAAAAAATTGATATCGATCTGAGGAAAGAGGATGTTGAGGAAGAAGAAAATTTGGTCAAATGGAAAAGAACCAGAGTAGCTATTTGAAGAAAGAGCTGCACAAAGAGAAGCTCAACAAACTTATTCTTCCTCCTCTCCACATGAATCCCTGCTACTTTCTCTCCCTCCTTATCCTCCTCCATCACATACTCCTCCTCCATCTCATCCACCCTCTCCACCTCCTAATATTTCTTCAACTCCTCCACCTCCACTTCCTCCTCCTTCACATGACCTCCCTCCTCCTATTCCAAAAATTGAGCCACCTGTTTGAGAGGAGGAAACACTAATAAGGGAATTAGTTGAAGAAGTGGTATTAGAAGAAGGATAGATACAAAGAGAAATATCTATAGAGGGAGAAGTACAAAGAGAAGTCCTTGCTAAGGAAACCACAACTAAAGAACATGTGGAGCAAGAACTAGACTAGGTGGGAGAAACTCAAAATGAAAATGTTTGGGGAGAAGAGGAGACAAGAGTGGAAACTAAAAAAAGGGAGACTAAACAAGATTATTTAGAAGGATACCACAACAAAAAAATCATCCCTTAGAACTCTCATTATAGAAGTGTCCTCCACTGTGCCCATCTGGCTAAATCATACCATTCAAAGGAGACATAGAACATATGTGGAAGACAACTCAGAAAAGAGTTTGAACGTATTATTATAAGCCTTCGAATCTCTCGTAAAATGAAGGAAAAAAGCTTGGAGAATATCCATAGTCACCATGTATGAGAACATAAATAAAATTGCTAAAATATTCATCCCTCTGGTGGATAAGATTGAATTGGAGATGTGGCCTGAATATTTCTAGATTAGACAAGTTGATCTGGGAGGACATACAAGAGAAGGAGAGTAACAATCTCTCTAGGTGTCTATTTTTGTTATCCTAAAGGGGATGTAGAAATATGAGAATACCAAGGAAGAGCTTAAAGCTCAAGTGGCCCAGTTGACAACATTTATCACAAACTTGGTTGGACCAATGGATATAACAACTCCCAAGTTCACATTGCAAGCTACACTGAAGGGAGAGATTTGGAATTATGATCTTGAAGGATGGATCCCAACAACCAAGCAATGGAAATCGAATCTTTTATCCTTAGCTAATAGAGTGCTGAAGAAATAAATAAATTCTTATCATTGCATTAATGTTGAAAATAGTCTAGTCCAACAATTTGAATTGGGTATAGATAAGAAACTATTAGTTTAGGAAGATTACATCCCAATTTTGCAAATAATAAAGGAAATTCCTACTAAGGATCTCATCAAAGTTGTAGTAATTGAAGAACAAGATTAGGATAAGATTCTTAAATGGTTAAGAGTTGTAGAGTTGAGAGTTAAGATCCTAAATAAGTGCATGTCAAGGTTGAACAAGAACACAAGTCTGGTAGAGTGAGCCATGGCCAAGGTTCATTAATTTGTAGAAGACTTAGACTACACATTTTGGGAAATTCCTTTTTTGGTGAAGTCTCCTAGTAAGATGGTGGAAGAATTGAAGAACCAAATGTAGGGTCAAGTCACTTAGTCTACCATTGAGAAATAAATGAATAAAAAGGAAAAGCTTTATTCTTTCGAGAAGGAGTTAACAACCTTCGTTAGCCTATAGGAACATATGGATAATTTTTCTTTCAATCAAAGAATAAAGCTCCAATACCATTGGGGCCCACCGATGAAGAAAATGAATGAAGTGATATCAACATTCAACAATATCTTCTCTAATTGATTGCGGATAGGAATTCTTGATGTTGTTGTGTCCTTTTTGAATAAAGTGTTGTAAAAATACAATACCCAACTTGTAAAATCAAAATTTGGTGTTGAATTTCAATTAGCTTTTTTGCTTCCTTAATTAAGGTTTAGTTAGATAGGAACTAAAACTAGGGTTCCCAGTTAGCCTTGAATTGTAATTTCAGTTGGAATCAATTAGATTTGTGGCATTAGAGTTAGTTTCAATTTTCTTTTTGTTTAAATTCACAATTTCATGAATCCAATGTCCTATATAATTTTGATATTGGATCATTTCAAAGGATTTGATTTTGATGTATTGTTGCATAATAAAATTATGCATTCTCAATGTGGGTTTTCCCACTGACTTTGTGAAGATCATAATTTTGATAAATCAAAGGATTATGCATATTTTGCATGTGTCTCATTCTCGTGTATTGGTAATGGTATGACTGTTCTATTTTTTCTAAGTTGAATAAATTAATGGAATCTTGTATTTTATTTTGGAATTAAGATTTTATCTTAGATTTTTGTATGTTTAATGACATTTTGATTGGATAAAATATGAAAATATTAGGTCTATTTATATTTCCTTTGAATATTGCATTGTTCTTAACAACAAACACAAATGTATATTTTCTTTAATAATGGTTTGTGATATTTTATTAGAACATTTAGAATTGGTTAATAAAACATGTTTTATCATTGTTCATTTAATTTAGGATATTTTTAATTCTCTCTTATTACCCTTCTATCTTTTAACTATTCTTTAAAATCAATTTGAAATAATTGAAAAGAGCATTTTATTAATATAAATCTAGATTGTAAATTTGAACATGTAATTTGTTTCCCAAACACTTAGATCTATTATTGTCAATTGCATGTTAGTACTTGATCATTTCCAAAAAATATAGCAACCTAGGTCCCTTGTTGAAACAAGTTAGCAATGACCACTTTGTTGTCCCACATGGTCAAGCCCTGACTATAAAGGAACATTAGAGTAGTTTTCTACTTTTCAAGAGGAGTAATGACTCATTATTGCTTAGTAAGTTGGATGTGCTAACACCACCCTAAATAGTTATGACTTGAAAATGATGTTATGAAAAGGGAAATCCACCTTGATTTTTTTGAGCCTAAAGTGTAGATGAGAGATATCAACTGCAAGGTTTAATTAATCCAAAGAGAGCAAGGACAAAAGATAGGGTTGTGAGAGCCAAGAGAGCCACAAATAACACTATAAGAGCTTAAGATTGCTTGAAGCTGCTGTAACAAGTGAGAGATTTGTGCAAGCAAGAGAGTAAAGAGGGAAAGGAGAGTGTATTCCCAAGAGGGAGAGATCAAGAGGAAAACAAATGGATTGAAAATATAGCTTTTAAAGAGAGAAAAGAAGCTTCCTGAGCTGTTACAAGGCATCTCGAGTCGTTACCATCGACAAAGGTAAGTGACAAGTGGAAAA
>VDFB02361419.1:0-13254 GCA_007258455.2 Sequoia sempervirens | reverse complement strand
TCCTTCCCACTGAAGACACTAGAACTTACATTCATGTAAAGTTAGAAGAATTTAACCACCAAGAACTTAGGGATCTTTGGATGGAAGAATTGACAAGAGATAATCACTTTGTAAAACTTGAATATGAAACCTAGTGAGGAAAAGTTTGGATGTTTGGAATTGGTTCCCTAACTTTTCAAATGAGATGGATTCTAAATTTGTTAGGATGGAACTTAGTAGGATACATGATAAGTTTGTGTGGACAAGCGTAGTCGAGTTAATCACCAAGGAAGTAATCCAAGTTGTAACTAGTTTTTTGTGCCACTAGACCCTTACTAGTGTTGAAAGCTTTGAAAAATGATATGGTTATAAAGATGACTAGATGCACATATGATAGGAGAGCTTTGAAAACTAAACCCATCACAAACCCAGCCGTGAGATATGTTGTTGTTATGAATGGACAGAAAATATACTTTACCAACCGAAGGAATTATGTGTCTACTAAAGCAATTCAACTGCATATAAAATGGTAGTGAATGGGAGAGATTATGATCTATGCGAGTTGCTTCAACTAAAAATTATGAAGAATCTAATCTTGATTAAGTCAAAGAAACACTCTCAAGTTTGGTACATTGGTAGTTTTTCTACTGTTCTACTTTTTGAGGGAGTTACCGAGAAGGAAAAACATTATATTGGAGTGCAACAAGTCGGTTGCACATCAAATCTTTGAACATTAGCACAGTCTTGGAGATTTCAGAGCACAAATAAATGCTTTGATTGCATTCTTTATAGCTTTCCAGAATGATATGCATGAAAGAGATAGGGTTCCCATAAGCCTAGTGAAGAAGTATGCAAAGGACATAACTTTTCTTGTAACCACTAATGAATGCATCATGGAATAAATTGAACATAGAACTCTCTGGATAGAACCTCTGGGGTATGAGGTTGATGAAAAAATTGTTGAGAGGTTCATTGAAATGATGTTAAGTAGTCTAAGGGATCCCTCTCTGCCCCAACATGGAACATATGAAGAAAAAGCTAGTGAAGTGCACTTAGAAACTTCTACATCCCAAAGAGAAAAAACAAGAAAGAACGTTGAGAAATTCTTGCAAGGAAATTCATACTCTAAGAATGATATTGATCAATTAAAGGAATCTCTTGATGAGAGGAATACCAGATCAACTGAATAGTCCTTCGAACACAGGAAATTAGGAAGAATATCTTCTACTACTGCACCTACTTCTAGTTTTTCTACAATAGAGAAAGGAAAGAAGAAAGAACATATTAGTCCTGCATCAGTCGAAGTAACTACCTCCACCGATCCTAGTACTCATGCTTCTAAAAGAAAAAAAGTGCCCCTTGATGCACCATTTGTTACTCCTGAATGAAGAAGAGTAAAGAAAAAGGAAAATAGGAAAAGAAACCTAAGTGATGTTGTACAGGAAGAAATAGATCTTGGCTTGCAAGAAGAGCAACAGTTGAAAAGGAATAAAAGGATCAGTACTTCAACTAGCAATGAAGAAGCAAAAACCAAAGTCAATATCTCAATAGATGAAGAGACAAAGGAAGAAGAGAACACTTTCAAAATTAATGTGCATGAGAAGAAGAATGAAGAAGGCACATTAGATCCTAAGGAGGATATGCCTAGCTCTCCTCCGATAAGTGATCGACCATCTCTAAATCTAGAAGCCTTAGTGAATAATATGATAGACTCTAAAAATATTTTTTCGACTGCTAAGTTGTTTGATGAAGTCAATAATGGAGATAAGGAAACCATTATTAATTCTTTCATTCAGTATATAGTTATTTGCAATGTGAGTATGGAAACTATTTGAAACAAAGTGACTGACAATGTTTGGAATGAATTAGTACAAAGAAGGAAAGAAGCTATAAATGTTGATGACAAGATGAAAACTGATGTCTTGAATTCTTATGGATCCTCCTTATCTAAGGAAGAGGTTGTTAATTTGTTAAAAGAATTTTCTACACTGTTTAGAGTCAAACGAAGAGTCAATATATGCTTATGACTAAGGAGAAAGATAGTATAGAAAAAGTAAGACAGGAAACCCTAGACACAATCAAAATTTTGGTAAAGAATTATGGGACAAGAACTAGTTCTTCATCCCATACAACTCAGGCACAAGAGCATGTTAATATCACAGAGGCAATGGATCATCCAATTTTGGAAAGTGTTGGTGAAATGCATGATATTTCAAAGACACATGCCCCTCTAAATGATACAGAAGAGACAACCATCAAACAGATTGAAGATCATCATAAAGATGATACCGATAATGAACTTGAAGAACATCATGAATCTACTAGAAATAACAGTGAGAAAAATAAAGATGAAGATGAAGGGAGGAAGGATAAAAAGAATAAGGATGATAAGGATGATGAGGATAAGAAGGGGAAAGAAAAAAAAGATAAATCTTCTAGAAATCCCTCCTAAGAAGAAAAATAAGAAGATAAAGAAGATGGAAAAGAAGAGGAAAAAGAAGAAGAAAATAAGGAAGAAGAAGACAAGAAAGCATCTCATGCTAAAAGAAGTGAAGAAGAAAACCCCAAGGCTATTGAGCTATCAAAGCCCACCGGAGAATCATCTGTAAGCACTCTCAAAAGTCTACTAACAAGGAAAATAGGACTTCAACCTATGCTACCACCTCAATTAATTAAGTTTCCATCACATCCGGGCTATGTATATTTGATTAAGATTGCACCAAGTGAGAAAATAAAGATTTGTGATACTTTTCTCAAATCTGTTACACATAAAACTACTGAAACTTATCAGAAAGGAAATGAAATGATAAACAAAGTTATTAGGGCTTTACAAGAGATAGCCCTCGATGTCACCACTGATGATTCCTTAGCACCAATTGAGAACTTAAAGTTTGTAGTTAATTCTATCAAGGAATATACCTGTAACCTCAAGGTATAGACTATGAAAGAGGCGGAGTCAAGTCTTCTAGAGAAAAGGTTACTAATTCTACAAGATAAGTGTGTAATTGTGCATGACAGAGAATTACAAATTTTGAAAGAAGTGAGAGACTGTGATGAGGAAGCTCAAATATTATGTGTATACTACATGTGGTGGCCTAATGTCACTCAAGGCATTAACGACTTAATGGACTCAATAGAGTCTCAAATTGCTAATGCCTCTAGAGACTACAAGGTTGAAAATGATAGAAACTACATTGGTTGGACTTCTATTGTAGACCTTCAAAACAAGTTTTTCATTCTGCAGAGGAAAAAAGAAGATGCAATAAGGTGCTTTGGACAACTTGGAGATCTAGTAATGTTTAGAAATATTTCCATATCTAGTGCCTTGGTAGATGTAGAAAAATTGGAGAAGATGAGCATCATTTCATCCACTCCGAAAGAAGGAGAAGAATGTTTAGTGGAATTGGAATCACTGTATAAATCTCTTACTAGAGAAAAAGGGATTTGGGATGATGGAAAACTAGCTTGAGAAGAAATTCTCAAGGAATTACAAGGTGGCCTTAGTTCTTGATTAAAATTCTTTTCTTTTCCTTACCCTTTGTCCTTAATGTCAAAGGGGGAGAAGGTTCTATGTGGAAGAAGGTTCAGTGTAAATAATGTTTTGGTCTAGTTTTAAAAATAATTTTGTGTTTTTATATATTTGAAAGGGGGAGTTGAATGAATTGATGTTGCACAATTTTGGTTTTGAAGTAAGCTTCATTTTTTGTCACATGTTGCCATCAATGACAAAGGGGGAGATTGTTGGAAGAATGAAGAAGGAGACCTCTGGTTTATTGTCATTGATGGCAACATTTTTTGGTGACTGATTATCTACCCATCCGGTAAATTGTGTTTGTGCTACATTGATCTAGTAATTTCATCTAGAATCACTCTGAGTAGAATATCGAATCATATGATTTTGATATCTTATTCAAGGTTCTTATATATGCTTTGGTCGGGAATTTAGCAATCCAAGTCAAATGAGTTGAAAGTTATAAATGCCAGAAGTTTGGCTTATAGTTTTTGGTATGATCTTCTTTTGGATGACTTGAACATATGTTTCATGCTTCATGGAGGTTTAAGGTGTTCCTTTTTAGGCCCAGGCTGACCTAAATCATGTCTTGCATATTTTTTAGAGCACCAAAGAAGTTTTTTTTGAAGTCGACAAGATATTTTGAGTTAAGTATGCTTACATCCAATTAGGCTGACCTAATTGATGTATGAAGATGTAACCCTGTATATATGGAACATCCTTGTATTGTACAGATATATATACATATATATGTAGATGTAGATACGTAGACATAGAGATGATAAGAAGTGATGACGCGAGATGTGCGACAAAGTGATATGGTGTGAAGT
Organism: Sequoia sempervirens; assembly: GCA_007258455.2. Taxonomy (NCBI): domain Eukaryota; kingdom Viridiplantae; phylum Streptophyta; class Pinopsida; order Cupressales; family Cupressaceae; genus Sequoia; species Sequoia sempervirens. The sequence goes on along the minus strand of VDFB02361419.1, from coordinate 8,934 downwards.
CATGGTAGTTGTTGATAGTTGTTGTATACCTTCAATCCGGTGTAGGATTTTCTATCTCCCAGAGCTTAATTTGAACTGTACTTAGCACTCAAAAGATGCATTCCATTCAGTTCATACTCCTGGCAGTGAGTCATATCTTTTTGTATTCTAGTCATAAGCCATATTTTTTGTACTCTGGTTGTGAGCCTTTTAAGGATAGTGCGTCCTATAATATTTTATGACCAATTATAATATATTGTTAGTTAATCCTCACCGTGGTTTTTCCCATTTTAGGTTTTCCACGTAAAAATCTTGGTTTCTATGATTTGTGTGATTTTTTGTTCACTTCCATGTTTTTACTTACAGTTGCAGCTAGATATGTTTTAATAATTGGATGGTTAGTAATCAAATGGTTTAGTAGAATATTGATTCACCCCCCCTCTCAATATTCTATGTGTTCAATAATTTGAACAACAAAGACAACTAAAGAGTTTATGCAAACCCTAGCAAAGTTATATGAAAATCCTTCAGCTTTGAATAAGGTATTTCTTATGAAGCATTTATTTAATATGAAAATGGTAGACGGTGAGTCAATTGTTGATCATTTAAATGAGTTTAATATGGCTACCAATCAATTGACTTTTGTAAATGTTAATTTTGATGAGGAAGTTAGGGCTCTTTTGATTCTTTGTTCTTTTCCTGAAAGCTAGAATAGCTTGGTAATGGCAATTAGCAATTCTATTTCTGGTTCAAATACATTGAAATTTGATGATGTTGTTGGTGTTATTTTGAGCAAGGAAATTCGTAGGAAAAGCTCAAGTGGTACATCCACATCGGGAAATGTTTTGAATGCAAAAATTAGGGGTAGAACAAAGGAGAGAGGAAATAATTCTGGAGGTCGTGGGAAGTTACGAGGAAAATCAAATGACAAGAGGTCCTAATCTAGAGAGAAGGATTGTTGGTACTGTGGTAAGCCAGGTCATTTAAAGAAAGGTTGTTGGTCTTAGAAAAATAGAGGAGATAAAAAGGAAGGTAGTAAAGAGGAAAATATGGTAAGTAATAAATCTGAAAAGGATGCTTTGATTCTTTCCCTTGATAATGTTGATGATTATTGGGTGTTAGATTCAGCGGCTTCATTTCATTCTATGCCCCATAGAAGTTATGTTCTTGATTATGTCCAAGGAGATTTTGGGCTGGTTTATTTGGGAGATAATGAACCTTGTTATATTGTTAGAAAGGGAAGAATCAAGATTAAGTTGTAGAATGGGAATCATTTATAGAAATTATGGATGCATAATGTCCTTATGAAGTTGCAACCTTCAAGAGGATCTTAACCAAGAAAAATTCACCCACGAAGAAAGTGTTGCTACTTAGGCATGCAAATTGAGATTCTATTATGAGATGATATGTTACAATGTATAAATTCCCTATATATAGGAAAGAGTGAAATGTAGTATGCATTACGATGCTGACATGTGTCTTGATCTAACAACATGTGAACCCTAAGTAACAACATAGGATGATGTAAAGATAGGATAAGGCTTCTAGAAAAGACAACTCATCTTCTAGAAGGAATCTTTATTCCTAAATACATGTGAAGGGGTATGGCCCCATTATTAACTAATTACCTAGTAAATGCAACCTATAAATTAATTAAATATTATTCCTAAGTAAACTTATGCTAGTGTAATTAAATAATTAATTACACCAACACCTCGCATAAGTGCAACTTAGGGAGGAAATGACAATGTAATGATTATGCAATGATGGAATGATGGGTCTTGGCTACATGATGGCCATTTTAGGTACCCGTTTACAAATGAGAATCAAATGCAACTAGTCTCCCACAAACGAAGAAAAGGGGAAAACCCAGTGGGAAGAAAACCCCTCTCCAAAAAGGAGATGAAATTCAAAAAAGATCAAATGATGGAAGAGTGATGTTTGGAGGTCTCAACATAAATACCCCCCGAGGACTACAACCATCACAAGATAAAAAAAAATATGAAAAAAATTAGAAACTAGATATCCCCCCCATAAAAAAGGGTGGTCCCCTCAAGAAAATCTTCAAGACCTATGGAGAAATGGTGAGCCAATTCAGCAAGACCTGTCATGAACCTATCTGGATGCCACAAATATGAAGAGGAGAATACATCCTTCTCTACTGAAACAAATCTCAACTAAGAGGAAGGAGATGATGAAGGTGGTTCCATAAGAAGAGCCAACTTGATCCATCCACCATATCCATGGTGAGAATGATGAGAATTTTTTCATACCCTAGAGTCTGGAGAATCAAGAACCTGTTGATTTGCATTATCCCAAAACCGAGAGAATTTATACACCTGTGACTAATGATTAGCCACGCCGTAGGAAATGATCTCATCAAACTCATTCTGAATGAGTGTTGAATCGAATGTAAACTCAATGGTGAGACCCTCCTGAGAAAGTTGATAAGTAGAAAGAAGGTTATGAGCCATTTTGGGAATATAAGCTACATCATGAACATGCCCTCCATCTAAAGTGACATCACAAATACCAGCTACATGAACTATGTTATCATTGGAAATGAACATCCTATTGAACTCTAGTGGTCTCATTGTCTCCCAAAGAATGTGATCATGAGAACTAGTGACATGTCAAGAAGCTCCTGAGCCAATGACCCAACCATCCCATCTATCAACAAGGGTAGTGATTAGTGCATGTCCTTTTCCCTAGATGGCGGTTGTGGAAATACCTGCTATACCTATATATGACTCCTCATGTGAAGAAGAGTGGTGTGTTTTGGTGGAAGAAGGAAGAGCTATATTATGATCTTGAATAATTTTCCTCAATTCATGGATCTCCTTCTTGAAGCATACCTCCTCACGATGTCCAAGCCCATTGTAAAAGGTGCATTTGGGCCTCTCCTTATTTGGCTTGTCTTCTTTTTGATGTGAGGTATCACTTGATCTTGTCTTTGATTTCCCTTTATGCTTTCCTTTTCCTTTGGATGGAGTTTCTAATAAAGCTTGAGAATTTGTGGATGAATCAACATCATTGAGCTTGGTTTGTTCCCTTGTCAACCTTTCACAAAAAGTCTCAAAAGAGGGCATAACAAAACCATCTCCTAGTCCATCTATAGTAGGATAGAATAATTTAGAAAAATAGGAATATGAACCTTTCGACTTAGACAAGATCATGAAAATACATTCCTTATCAATTTTGTCCTTCCCACATCCTAACAGTTGTGTCCTCAAAGATTTGAATTTGACCAAATAATCTTCAACGGAGGGAAACATTTCAACTAAAAGAGATGTTAGTTATGACTCTAATTGAAGTGCACGTACATCACTTACTAACCCAAAAAAGTATTTTAACTTATCCCATACCTCTTTTGGAGTTGAACACCCCTCAATGTGGAAGAAAAATGAGTTGGAAACATGGAGGGAAATCAATACCATAGCTTCCTAACACTTGATCCTATGTTGAAAGTTCTCATATTCTCGAGTCAAGTGGGGTTGGTGTTCATTCAAAGTTTACCATAAACCCTTTGACAAAAGGAGTCATTGCATGCTCACTTTCCACATGTGATAATTGTGGGGAGTTAGGATCTCAAAACCTGTGTCAACCATTAGGGCAAGAAATCAAGTATAAGACAAAAAAAAATTGAAGGAAATAGGTGTGAAGCCTCTGATATATCAATGTGAAACTGAAATGATGTCCCTCAATGCAAGAATCCTTTCTCCAATCTTCAAGATATCCAAGTAATGATGAAAATGCTCAAAATGGAAAAAAACCAATGCAAATAACCTGGAGCTAAAATTAAATGAAAGGAAAGTACTGATGAAAAAATCACTGTAATACCTTCTTGATGCCACTGGAATGACTAATTTTTGACAATTTGATTGAAGGATATTGCCTTTTGGGTCTAAATTAGGGTTTTTTTCTTTATTTGACTATATCTTTTTGTAGCAGTAGAATTCTAGAAAATATAGGGCACCACTAGAAAGCACATTGAAATACCTTTCCAACGATATCTCCTTTGTTGATTTTTGAGATCGTGGTGAAAAGATATGGCCCTTAGAAGATCACAACCCTATTAGCAGCTGGCAGGCTAACCAGGTGCAAAAAAATAGCACCAAGGGCTAAAAAAATTTGGCCCTTGGTCACTAATAAGACTGCAGGCTATTCTAGTTGAAAAAATTCCCCCCTCTTGGGAGCGGCAATGGAGCTGAGGACCTAGGTGGAGCTGCTTAGGAAAGGTGGTGTCACTTGAATCTAGTGTAGCTCACAATTATTGATGAAACCATAAGCTTCACGAGCGGGGGCTTGGACCAAACGACTAGTAATCGACTGTGAAGAGGTTAGCAGTCGAGAGCTGGTATAGTAACAATTGATGGGAGGACTCTAAAGTAGGCGGTAGAAAGTGAGTGAGGTCCAAATGACTGTGACAAGTACGAGCTGACAAGACCCCTGCAAAGTCTAAAAATGGACCAACAACAACCCTAAAAATATGCCAACCACCCTGATATGAATGACCCTTGCAAATTGAAAATAAATGTAGCCAAATCCAAAGAATTTTTTAATATTGCCAAAGACAATTCAAAATTTTTTAATGTCAACTATTAAAAAAATATATCTAGAGATTTATAAATCAAACCCCTATGTGTGTCGATGGAGAAAACTACTATAGCCGCGAATAAAAATTAAATCCTTATGTTGTCGACTGATAAATAAAATATGTAGTCGATCCGATATATTAATTTTTTGCTAGAAACTATTGAAAAAGCCCAATTTTTTTTTTTAAATAGCCTGCTAATCTAAAAAAAATTGCCACAGCATACGACAATAGGGAAATGATTTTTTTTACTACAGATCGTACAACCCAAATAGTACAAATAACAAACCATAGAAAATACCTTTGATGGCTCCCGATTAGATATCTCTGATTTTGATGAATGAACAGGAAATCCTAGGGTTTTAAGGCCTTATAAAGACAATGGTGAGCTCGGATTGGACTCAATCTACTCCAGAAATCATCTCAATCCTTGGGTGGAGCCAACTAGCCTGCAATGAAAACCTTCAAGCCTACAATGAATCTCTCTAGCCCAACTTTTTGATCCTAGGATGAATCTTCAATGGAAAAGCTCTGATACCATGTAGAAATTATGGATGCACAATGTCCCTATGAAGCTACAGCCTTCAAGAGGACCTTAACCAAGAGGAAATTCACCCACAAAGAAATTGTTGCAACTTAGGCATGCAAATTGAGATTATATTGTGAGATGATATGTTACAATCTACAAATGCCTTGTATATATAGGCAAGAGTGAAATGTAGTATGCATTATGATGTTGACATGTGTCTTGATCTAAAAACATGTGAACCCTAACTAACAACCTAGTATGATGTGAAGATAGGATAAGGCTTCTAGAAAAGACAACTCATCTTCTAGAAGGAATCTTTTATCCTAAATACATGTGAAGGGGTATGGTCCCATTATTAACTAATTTCCTAGTAAATTCAACATAGGAATTAATTAAATATTATTCCTAAGTAAAATTATGCTAGTGTAATTAAATAATTAATTACACTTACATCATTGGCTACTACAAGAGGTAAGGCACATTCCAAAGTTAAGCAAAAAATTAATTTTAGCAGGGCAACTAGATGATGAAGGTTATGTTGTTATATTTAGTGATAAAAATTGGAAGGTTACAAAAGGTGCCTTAGTGGTAGCAAAAGGTGTGAAAGTAGGCACCTTATATCTTTGTATAGGTCATATTTTTCCTTCTACTTTAGTTGTTGCAAAGAAAATTCAATATTCAGGAACAGTTGTTGTAGTTCAGCAAGCAAAAAATCAACAGATGTTGTGGGTTCTGAATTAGCACTGCGACATAATGGACTTGGGCATATGAGTGCAAAAGGTATGAAATTACTTCATTCAAAGAATGTTGAAAACAAAAGAGAGTTAGTTTTCTCAAGGATGGGAAGTAAAAGAAAGATGAGAAATTGGAGCTTGTGCATACGGATGTATGGGGACCAACTTAGGTATCTTCACTTGGTGGCTCTTGGTATTATGTTACAACCATAGATGATGTAACTAGGAAGGTTTGAATTTATTTCTTTAGGGATAAATATGATGTATTTCAAAATTTTACAAAATGGAGAAGCTTGGTTAAGAATGAGACAGGTAAAAAATTAAAATATCTTAGATCCGATAATGGTGGTAAGTATTGCAGCAACGAGTTTGAAGATTATTGTTCCTCTAATGGTATTCATAGGCATAAAATGGTTCCAAGGACTCCATAGGAAAATGGAGTGATTGAGCACATGAATAGGACAATAATGGAGTGGGCAAAGAGTATGAGATTGCATGTTGGGCTACCTTTAAACATGTGGGAAAAGGCTATAAATACTATTGTTTATTTAATTAATAGAGGTCCTTCTAGTCCTTTGGGTTGTGGTATTCTAGAGGAAGCATGGAAAGGTAAGAAGGTGACTTATTCTTTTCTCAAAACCTTCAATTGTGAAGCATTCACACATGTAGATTCAGAAAATAGAGCCAAGCTTGATGCAAAATCAAAGAAATGTATATTTGTTGGATATGGTTGTGATCATAGTCATAGTATAGGTTAAATACACCAGATCCATATAGATTTAAGGCATATTTAATCCACTAAGCCATGATCCCATCAAGATATTTTAAAGCATCAAAAACTAAGAAACCATTAAACTAAGCATGAAATAAACACGAAAGCTTAAAATAAACCTATTCTAACACTTCAAATATTCTCCCATTGGGGGAGTGGTGTCACATTGATGTGGAATGGTGACCCTTTCCCAATCCATTGGATAATATGAGTCATTCCAATCAATTTTATTAATAAAAACTAATGAAATTGATGAAATATGAATGAGACATGGATGCAAAACTAGTTTAACATGATGAAGATGAGTGCTAAATGCTAAAATTCTTGGTGGAGATGGATACAAGCTATGCTAAATAGAAATGAAGTTCAAAGATACAAGCCATAGATGCAAACTTATGCTAAAATGGATGTCATTAATGGATGCTTAAGCTAATATGGATGAAGATTAAGCTAAATGCTAACAAATGCTAAATGCGGATGTAAGTGGGTATGAATTTCAGCAGCATAACTTTGCTATGAAAAGATGGATCCATTTATCTCCAAATGGTGAAGTATTTATAGGAGAGGAAATGAAGAATCCAATGATTGAAGATTGATTTGATCAATCAATAGTCAATATGGAATTATGAGTGAGGACATCGATCAAGGATTCCCATCAATGGATGAGAATCAAATATCACATAGACCAAATAAAGTATCAAGGGCTCACAATGATTCAAACAAATACACATCCTAACAAATTTGAAAGTTTGTTACAAATATTCTTTGAAAATAATCATTCCCTTTTTGGAGCCAAATAGGAGAATATTCCTTTGGAATATTCCCTATGCAAGTGGATAGGTGAGGAAAATTAGAAATTTAGTAATTAAAACTAAGTCTTAATTGTGCAAGATGAGGAATGTGAGGATGCACATTAAATAATTAGGTTATTTAATGAAAAGGGATGAAAAATGACATTTAATTGGGAATAAATTTAGGATTATTTCAAGTGAGGAAGGGACTGGGGTGAGCAAAATGAAATTGAATTTTATAATTAGCGAGGATGAAATGTTTGTGTGAGGTAGGAATTAACCTAATTAATCTAATTAGATTAATAGATGAAAATAATACATTTAATTAAATAACTAGGCTTACTTAATTAAACAGGTGAAAAGAGGATGAGATTAAAGATGAAATGATGTTAGTGATCAAATTCAAGTGTGTAGTATCATTTAGGACATTTTTAAATGTCTAAATTTTCTCCCTCTTTGAAGTGAGGTACCTATTACGTTGGTTCAAATACTGACGCTTTTCGGATTAATGTTGCTACTCAGATTAAAAATTTTAAAAATTCTTGATTTTTGGATGCCCCATTGTAGGAATTAAGCTGGTACCCTGCCCCCTTGAGAGATCGGGCAGAAATATGCAATTTTGGGTCAATGTCACAATAAAGGTTACAAGATCACTTCAGCTCAAAGAGGACTAGAAAGATCAAATGTTTGATGTAGACTGATTTTATGATGTATAGACAGTCATCAGCCATGGGTAGCCTCACGTATATTTTGATATATCACACATATTCGATACTTGGATAGAAATATTAATAAAGATAGAAGAATAAGAAGAATAAGATGGATAGAAGTAGAAGAATGAAATGGACATTGATTAACCATTTTTTAGATTGATTCATTAGTCCAACAAGTCTATGAGTCGTCAAGACTTTATTAGATGGTGATGAGGATTTGATGATTTTCTCATTTTTGGGATTGGGACTCTCTGTCATCCCTTATTTTTGATATAAAACATAAACACAATGCATCAAGGTATTGATAACCAGGATGGTATTGTATCTAGTGTGATGGACATAGGATAGTCTTTGTGCACACCTTGACATACAAAAACCACATTGGAATTTAGTTTAGAAGTTGAGAACATTTTGGACCAAAGCATATGCAATAGTCAACAATCTATTCAAAATGACCTCCCTAGACTCAACAAAGCAAGTATGCACCAAAGTTATTTTTACAAGAATATCCCACAAGCACACCAAAAAAAAGATAATGATCAATGCCTCATTCCTTTCTCTCTAAATCATTTAGACATCATCAAGAGGTCATCGAAATGGGTCAACAAGATAAATCATAAGAAAATATCAAAAAAATAGTCAATGTTATCTATATCTCTTACCAAAAGGTGTGTTTTGTTTTTAGGATAAGTATCCAAAATGATTGTCAATGATAATGCCCATTGTAGGAAGGATGCATCCTAGGATGTGTTATCAGATGTTGGTAGGTTGATAGGTTGTTTGAAATAAGGTTTGATTGACATGTTTGATATTGATCGAGAG